>CAEGAF010111876.1:0-54016 GCA_903067075.1 Micropoecilia bifurca
TATATATATATATTTACATGTTTTAAACATGTTTTAAACATGTTTAAGTTTTAAACATGTCGCTTAATGAATGCAAAATAATGAAAGTATTTTTTTTCCTCTGCTCCATTTTCTCCATCCCATTTGAATGAGTCCAAAGCTAAAAACTCTGTGCTATATAAAATTGCTCAAGCTCATGTAGAGCTCATTCTGTTATGCGTTTCCACTGTTTTGAACTGGAACAACTATAAAAGTTTATATGAACTTTGGAGCTGCGACAGACACTCTGAATAGTTTGTGTTAGCAAACTTCAGCGTTCCCATTCCAGAACCACAACTTTCTCTGCGGTTCACACGATCTCACATCAGCGCCGTCTCTGATGGCTGTCTCTCTGAAGCTCAGACACACACTGACACAGAGACAGAGTGACGTACCGTTACAGGAGCAGACGCTCTCCCAGGTGTGCTGCGGTGTGATGTAACCAGCTCTGGCTGTGGTGAAATGGCTCAGCTTCGCTCCTGACAGCAGCACGGCGTTCCTGCAGCCTCTCGCCAGACAGCTGGCTTCCACACATCCGTCATGGCTCACCTTAGGAATTTTGAGGCCCAGGGAGTCCTCCATCTCTGCTAAGACACCTAAATCAAAGTGCTCACATTCAGACTGTACGCACTGCCATGATCACAGGTCTTAGGCTATGTTCTCTCAGCAGGCAAATGCGACCCAAATCTGCCTTTATTTTGCCCGTTTGCAGCCATCTAACAAGCCAATTCCAATCTTTATAACCCAAAAAAACACTTCCATATGTATTACTAATTCAGATGTGTATCCAATTGTTTACAAAATATCAGCAGTCTGAATTGTCACGTCACAGTTTATCTTCATAATTCTGCACCTGACTTGATAAGTTTGGATGTAAACAATGTCTGAAGTTTATGATAAAAAAATTATGAAAGAAGTCTGTGTCACTGAAGCACATCACATCCCACCAGTCCTCTGACTACACATCAACACAGATTTCTCTACAGAAGTTGCAGCCAATACTACACAAAGCCTTTGCTATTAGTTATGCTTTCATTTTATTAGCTGACTTCTTCTTGCTGTAATATCGTGACAATACTACCGACTCCTATTAATGAATAAACCTCAAAAATGATCCATAAACATTTCCATCTGTTATTATTTCTGCAAACAGCGATGTCAAAGTTCTGCCTATTCTATGCATGCTGGTCACTTTAAGGATGTAAACTATGCACAAGTCTCTTTGCAGCTAGTAGTATGAATAAGACTTGCTGTGTGAACATAGCCTAATAAAGAAGTAATTCTGCTGGCAGCTCACCTTCGAGTTTGCTCCCTGACAGCGACTGAACGAGTCCTCCATCAGGCCTGCGGACCAGCAGCACCTCCAGAGCCTTAGTGTCAGGCAGCTGCTGCAGGCTGGCCAGATAGAGCTCTTGTTTGGACAGGCTAAGAGACTGCGCCATTTTGCGCTGGAGGCCTTTCCAGTGATCTCCCAGGAACTCCTCGGGTGACATCCCGACCAGCTGCAGCGTCAGGCCAGAGTCCAGCACTCTCTGACTGGCTGCCCACATGTGAACTTTGACCTCTGCCCAGACCGTAAACTTCCCGTCGCTCACGCTGATGTTCAGCGCATACGAGCCCACCTCCAGGTTTTCATCCGCCCAGATTTTACCGTCAGTCAGATCCACGGAGAACCTTTGGCCCTCTGGCTTTTGTGAAACCATCTTGTAGGTCAAGATGTCCTGCAGGTCCTGATCCGACGCGTGGAGTTTGCCGATGACCCGATTTGCAAATAGTCCTCCAGTGGTAGTAATGAAGACCTCCAAGGGGACAACGGTGGGAGGATACTTGCTCTGCTCAGTGACGTTGATGTTGATCACACAGATAGAAGACAGCGGAGGGTGACCACTGTCTGTTACCTGAATAAAAAAAATGCAATGGTTTCACTCTTTCCTTCACACAACTGCATATTTTTTTTTAAAAAGTATGGCACTTTTAACAGATATTGTTTTCCTCTTAATTGATTCTGTTTATTAATTTTTCTTTCCTCAAACTAATACATCACTAAAAACTAAACTCTTGCATGAAAATCATTTAAGTCTAAAGTGTTTCAAAGTTTCAAAAGTAATCATTAAATTATATTACAGGAGCTAATTCCATTTCAGTAATTCAAATAGAGAGTTAAACTCAACTAAAAACATATGTTTCACATGATCAAAATTCAATTTCTTAGCAAATATGAGTACTAAACAAGACCTACTCAATCATAGGGAAATCTCCTGACTTGACAGCTGTCCAGCTCACACTCACTGATATCTTTCACAAACTAGAAACCCACAAAAGATTATGTCTAAAGAAACTGATTGCTCTCAAGCTGTTTTGTCTAAGCAAATAAAATTTCTGCATGTGGAAGGGGGGTGAAAGTGTCAGAAAAGAGATGAAGAAACAGCAAAGGGGATAACCACAGCCTTAAGAGGATTGTAGAGTGAAGCTCTTTCAAGAGTTTCGAGGAAATTCACAAGGCATGAGCTGCAGCTGGAGTCTGTGCTACATGAGTCACCACACATAAATATATCCAGGACATGAGCTACATCTGTTGCATTCCTTGTTATGTTGCTCCTGAATTAAAAGCATTTACTTCAGGCTTAGGGGAGAATAGACAGGGCTGTTGCTTAGTGGTCCAAAGCCCTTTTAAAAGATGAAATGAGTAACTGGAAATCAAGGCCCCAGAGTCAGAATGAAGAGCTAAGAGGCGCAGAATCAAAGATGCTTAAGGGTTCAGTGTGAATTTTCAGTCAGTGATGATTTGGGGAATCAAGTCATTTCCTGGTATTGGCCTTCATATTCAGGCCAAAGTCAGCCCAGCTTCCTGGAACACTTCATTCCTCCTTTTCCTGACATCGTTAGCAGAAATGCTGATTTCCTTTCCCAAGAGGATTTGGTACCTGCCCACATTCACAACATTACCACCACCTTGTTTAAAGACCACGATAACACTGGAGTTGAAATGCTAACCAAATGGTCTGATCTTAACCCAGAGAAACTGTGGAGTTACAAAAAGACACTCAAGGCTCTCATCTTTCTCTTGATCAAACACAACACTACAATCACTGTTATGTTATGTTTATGGAAACCTTTCATTCACTGCAAGATACAATTGCCAGAATTAACAGAAACAAACATTTAAAATGTGCCACATTTTCATCTTTCTAATCAAGTCAGTTTATTTGATTTAACGAACACAAATTAGGTCATTGAATACAAATGAAAGATGTTTGTTTTTCCTAAGTTTTAGGAAAAATCTGTTTTTTAACATATTTGTTTTTTAAATCTGTTTTTAAAATATTTGTTGAAACTGTCACTTTGACTGTATAAGACAGATAATTTGTGAAAAAATTCTTTACCCAGTACTTCCAGTATCAACTTCAGAAATGCACTGGTTGGCCAGACACAACCAATCAGAAACAGGAGGAGGGTCTTAGCATTCTCAATCATCCTTGTGTATGTGCTGCTCACATTTTCCTCCTTGATCTCTGCTGTCTACAGCTTGTTCCCGACAGCAGAGTCAGTCATGAATGCTCAGACTCATTAGCAAGGTCACCAATTACAGGTGGAAGAGCTTTTCTGCAACAATGAGTTGTTTCTCCCCCATTAGCAAATTTACACGAAGTTGATTAAGAGCACTACGATCTTCTTCCTGGCTCTGATCGGTTGGTTTTGACTGGGAGTGATGCATTTTTGCAGATCGGTAGTTTTTTTCACAGATTATCTGTCTCAAAAAAATACTGTTACAGCAATGTGATACTTTCAACAAAAAAGTCAAAAACAGATTTTTCAGATAAGTTATGTTATAGCTTTAAGGTTTCCCAGAGCAAACTTTAAATTTTCTGACAGCAGGTGGGGCTACAAAGTAAACTCAGCAGATTTAAACAGCAGGATCACAATTTCTTCTTTTTTTGTACTTTTACTGACAATGTGAAAACAGAAATTTCATTGTCAGAAGTGACATGAAGACTTTGACAGAAATTGCAGTGTATTTGATTCCAGCCCACTGGGTAAAGAGGGAGAAAGCAGCTTAGAGGAAAGAGAGGCAACAGACAGAAGTGGAAGAGTAAAAACAGAAATGTAGTGGCCCTTCTTACCTGGATCTTCAGCTGATGGTAGGGTTTGTTCTTCTTCCTGAGAGGTGCAGAGAGAGACAACAGACCGCCCTGGTCGACATGGAAACGGCGATCACTGTTGCCACTGAGGATGTGGAAGGAGAAAGGCGGGCCGTTCTTTGGAGTGTCTTTATCTGTCACAACAAGCTGAAGGATGCTGCTGCCGATGGACTCGCCCTCCTATAAGAGATTTATTTTGTTAATTTCAGATTTTCATTCATCTTCCAAAAGTGTGTATTGAAAATCAACAATGCATTGATAACAATTTATTAAAAACTTGACCAAATCAAAAAAGTTCATGGGTTTCATTTGAATAACAAGTTTGCCTTTTCAATTGAATTTAATAGTTTGTGCTTCACAAAAGATACCAAACATGTTTGCTGTGATGAATTACATATTCAGCTGGAGTTTCTTTTCATTGTGTCCTAATGCTATTAGAAACCAGTGGTCCTTTACAAGACAACACTATCAGTCTCAGAACAGCACTCTACCGGAGATGGATGGCAGGAAAGGGATACAAAATGTGGAATTATTGGGCTAACACATGCACCAACCCATGTGCAGTGTTAGCAATTTAAATTAAAGCATGCGTCACATTATGAGTCAGGTCTGTTAAAAGAAAGCTGCAGCAGACTGTGACCAAAACGGTCGAATGTGTTGTAAATGTTGAAAGCTGCTCTTGTACCTCAGGCTTTGCTGAACACAATAATTACAATGTTGACACAAAAGGCTAATAAACGTGAGATAAAACAAAGTGTCGAGCAGTTTGAGCCTTTCCTATGTCTGCATATTTGTGCTTTTATGAAGCAACGGAGTAACACATTTTATTACCTATATGACCACACCTGTTACAATTTGCTTATAGCCCAAACAGATCCACATAAAATGCAGAAGGCTTTTGTGTTCCTATTTAGGATTAGAGTAACACAGACAGGTGAATTTCCTTCAAAAAACACAGTTAAGCCTTTAATATCATGTTTACATCCACACAAATCTGGAATGCCCAGGAACAGACATCCAAACATCATCGCTTCTCTAATGTACTTGATCCTAAACTTCTTTGTAGGCGTCTCAGTAGGTGGAGTAGATTAAAAATGTCACCTGGTCCATTCTGTACCTTAATACTAGGCTCACCTACAGATGAGTGCCAGGGCCCCTGATCTGCAACTTGCAGACAACGCCAAGTGAGTCTTGAAATAAAGAACATTTTAAAGGTAAATGTGAAGATGCACTTTACTGATCTGACAAATAGGAAGATGTTATTTTTAAAATATTTTGAAAAAGTTAGAGGTGAATTAGACTAAAGTCCTCATAACACATCTGAATTGCTTTACAAAAAGGCATGTGCTTACCATTCTGGTACAAGCTGCTATAAAGTAATAGTTCATGATCAATAGTAAAGAAGTAGAACATGAAAGAACAAAAAACTTCAAGGTATTTATTGGACTGAAAATGTTTCTTTTTTTTCACTCAAGCTGAGAAAAAAATCAAACAGCTTTTATTTTGGCCTACATTCAAATACTTTCACTTCAGGACATTCCATTAAGGACCTGAAGTAAAAAAAAATTAAATATTCATCCAAAACCCCGGGGCTTCACCGAAGTTAAAGACAGACTGTAATTGAACACAATGTTTGTCTGCAAGAGTTACTCTCTGGGAAATTATTCAGAACGAGGAATGGACGCTGGTACAGAGAAAGTGGTTCATGCAAAAAGACGTAAAATTCCATTGGGTTTTTAGTAAACCATAGTCCAGAATTTACCCGACTCGGCTGAATCTGCAAATAGGCTCTGAGCAGAACTATTTAACCCTGGTACATTTCAATGTCTTCAGATTGCTTTCACTGCTCAGTGGAGACAATCCTCCTCAGCGATGTAGAATTTATCTTGATTTATATCTTCTGTGGCTTCCTCTGTGGGGGTTCTGGGAACCAAAATGAATCACTTGTCAAACTGCTGGCTTTAGTGAAGATTTCAAACTCAACTCCAGCCTATAGTGGCAGCTTCACTTCCCCACAACAGATGTGTCTCTCGTAAAAGCAGACATCTGAAGGTGACAAATAGTCAAACAAAGACTGTAATTAACTGCCAAAAAGGAAACCCAGGCCGCTGTCGACCTGCAGCACCTGTCTGTAAAAATTAACAACTCCTCAGACCGTCTGCAGCCATCTGCTCACTGCAATCAGAGCGCCTTCATCAGGCAGAGCTGGCGTTAGCACATGGGAGCATTTCAAAGACTTTGGATTCATCCACAGATGACATTTGGCAAAGTTTGGTCTCATGACCAAGCTTTCCCGTGGCTGGATGGTGTGAAGAGAGCTGGCAACCCTGCAGCAGTCAAAGTGATGAAGAGCTGGCAGATAAATCGCTGTCAATGAGCAACAACCACAGCTAGCCAGGAGAAGATTTATAAACAAACATACACAGCCACGTGGAAAACTGAAACATTGCGAAATACATGCGTTCCCAGGAGCTAAGGTGTAGGTAAATTGCCCGTTAAAAGTATTTTTCCACCTCAGCAGACGTGGCTGTGTAATAAAAGGTTTAAAGCAAAAAGGTTGAACACAGTGACAATCATGATAGCTGATCCTGCTGATGTTTGAATTCAAAGTCCAGAAACAAATGTGTGTGCTCTTGTTTTGGATCAAGTCAATGAAAGACATAAACAAAATAAGTCTTTTCTAATTTCTCTTTAATTATCACTGGCTCTGGTATCTCTATGTGAGCATGTCAGGGAATGTTTGGGAATACTGTCTGCCCCTTTTTCTCCATGTAAACAAAATGAACACAGCATGAGGCGCTTTGCGGAAGGCACTGCATGTTTTGCTCATCCTCATATTCCCATTTCGCCTATTTTTACACAGAGTCGTCAAATATCACACATGAATGCAACTGTTGCTCTTCAGGACACTGGTGTTTATATATTTATATATTTTTTGTAGGAGGCTGCGGCTAATTCCTGTGTGTTCTTGCTGGAATTCTTTATTTGTCTCCTGATGTATCGGTTCATGACAGTTTGCCGAAGTCTGCTTTGTGTGTGCAGCAGGGTGTGCAGCCATTTTTTGTTTTTTTAAGCGACAGACGTGAAAGATCTCTGTGCACAAAACAGTGGCTGCAACGGATCAAAACACAGTGGCAAAACCTGTTCAAACGTGCATATGGTTCCTGAAAGGGTCAAATCAATAAAAAGTACATGAAAGACAAGCTGTTTAAAAAAATGACTTATTTCTCTTTTCTTTGCAGGCCTGCAAAAGGTACATCTAAAACACTAAAAGAGGACAGCAGAAATCAAGGTCATTGGTGACTTAATGAGTTAAGATGATTTGCATCAACTTAATGTGCATAATATTTCGTGTCCTTTTTATTTCAAGCCCTTAAATTTCTCTAAAGCACTTGAGTACTTCTCAAAAAATCCTTTTGTAGGGGAGAGCTGAATGCAAAGCGTAGGCTGAACTTGTTCTTTCATGCCTGCAGCAAAGTGGATGCATCATCTGGACAAAATGTAGGGAAGCCAACATGTGGTGGCCCACGCCGATAACAACACACACAAAAAAAATTGGAAACTTTTTGAAAGCATGAGGATTACTATGACATGGATGATGGAATATCTACACTACATATCTTTCAGGATTCAGCAATTAGCTGGATGAACATCAAATAAGCCATGTTCCACCAAAATGTCTGCCTGCTTTCTGCGAATAAGCTTAACACAAAACGTTCAGGTTGTCGTACCTGCAGCACTAGATTGTGGTTGACCTGAGAGAAGACCGGTGGGTTGTCGTTGACGTCCATGACAGTGATGGTGACGAGGACCGCCGATGACAGAGGGGGCCTGCCCTCGTCTGCTGCCTGCACCGTCAGAGAGTAATGAGGGATCTGCAAAGCAGAAATCAGGGTTTAACAAAACACTTTCTGTTTTCATGTCATTCAATGTTTTTCTGTTCTGTTTTTTTTTTGTATTTCACACATGCTGACCTCTTCTCTGTCCAGTGCTGTGCGGACAGTAATTTCACCGCTGCGAGGGTGGATGGAGAACTGCTGCTGCACATCTCCACTAACGATCGAGTACCGAAGCAGATTATTGATTGGACCATCCAGGTCTGAAGCTGTTACCTGATAGGAATGAAAGAATGGATAATAAACACCAGAGTCAAAGCAAATCTGTTTTTTTATTTTGTTAACATTATTATATATTATTTATATATTTTTTTTCAGATGGCAGCACAAGCTTTTCTCCATGTCTTAGAGAAATAAAAACAAGAAAATTAAAATCCATCACTTGTATCATATTTTCTACAGTACGTGACACCTGAAGCATAACATTTAAGATTTTGTCGATCTGATATTTTTGTATTCACTGCTGAAAACATTTACAGGAACAATCAGCATGATGGATACTATAAGCTGATACATTCTGATTGCTTTGTTGCAAACCATTAAATCCAATTGACTTTAATTCTTGATATTTTGCTATTTAATGAAAGACTTCAACATGTTTTGTTAGGATTTTTTTTCAAGCTTAGACATTAATACAAAGCATTATCTACCCATCTTTTGACCAACGTGGTTGTTTGTTTCAGTCCTTTATATGTTCTATAATGACCCACACTTTAAAGGAAGATGCTTTAGCTGGAGTTTATTTTAAATAACTTATTATGTAATTTCTGTTCTAGATCCTATTTATCCCCCCCAAAAAATCTTGAAAAAATGTTAGGTCATTAAAAGATGAAGACTTAGTTTCATCGTTCAGTTTCTCACTGAATTTAGCTCACTTAAAAAAATGTAATCCAACTTTCTGTAGTTAATTTAACAACTGAAACAGCTGGCCATCAGAGAAAAACGTGGACCTGTTAGATGACAGGGTTGTAACCAGTGAGTCGCTGAGTTGTGTTATTGCCATATTATCTGCTGCCTCCCTGATGAGACGTCTGACATGTGGCTTAATCTGGTTTCTGCACCTTTCTCACCTGAATTCCTGATCAATATATAAGTTCGAACTGTTGTCAGGACTCTCTGCTCGACTCATTCGACACCTCCTGTAATGTTGTGTATTTGTGTGAGATCACATCTGCTTGCACTGCAATTAAATATTACCTGATGAAATGTTTTATTTAGCTCACAATTATCTGTTTTGTGTGTGTGTCACATGTCATAAATGATCAAATCTTTGCTTCATTAACTTTTCATTGTGCAACCTGGTTTTCTACACAGTTCAGTGAAAAATTCTTCCAGATTTCTTATGAGGTTTTTGTACATGAATTTATTTTGTCTTTCACCTTCCGTGTCTTTTTTTATATATTTTAACAAGGTTTTCTTGTTAAAATAAATAAAAAATAATGTAATTTTTTAATTACATTATCTATTACTAAATTGTAAAAATGTACATCTAATAAGCTTTGACTGAAAACAATGATTTCAGTGCTTCAAATCTTCATAAAATTCCATGTGTACCTTAAGAAAGCATTAGTTTTTTTTCATGTAAGTCCAAGATTTTGTCTATAAATGATAAAAAAGAGATGTATAAAGACAAATTACGTTTCTCCAGTTGAATTACTTTGAAATATCGTGTATTTATTCCTTACTTTCATAACCAGACTTCCAGGTGTCAGATCCTCCAGGATCTCAGCGCTGTAATCGCCCTGTCTGAACACTGGTGCGTTGTCGTTCATGTCCGTCACATTGATGATAACTGTTGTGATATCACTGAGTGAAGACTTTCCACGACTTCCCTCCACGGACAGGTAGTACTCCCGGGACACCTCGAAGTCCAGCGGGGCCATGAGGGTGAGAAGGCCTGCAAGATGACAACATAAAGGCTAAGTTTGATAGCAGTCATTTTGAACAGCAGAACAGAAATCTGATGTTTGCTTGATTGACTGACAGAGAGATGTCTTACATCCTTGATGACTGCAGTTCCCACTTGACTCCTATCCTAAGAACAAGGAAGTGCTTAAGGGTTTCTGCTTTTCCCTTAATGTGATTCAATGAAACGTTTAAAGTGCAGGCTCAAAAAGTGAACAACTGGGAGGACAAAGTAAACACTGCAGAGTAGAAAATGTTCAATCTTTAGTCTACCTCTACTTTAGACGATCTCAGGATCTTTTTTAGTGAAGTTAATGCTGTTAATGTTACCACAACAGCACAAAAAAGTGTAATCTGGTGATATTGTATTTTCAAAAAAATATTCTCATCTATGTTTATACATTTTTTAGAGTATTAAGTGAGTTCTCCTATTTATATATTAAAACTTTAAACAGCTAAAGACCTCTGATGCCTTTTCTATAATTGATAGGAATAAATTCAGGAAAAGGGTAGAAATCATTAATTTTATTGCAATATAAAGACTAATTGGAACGGGAGATTTACTTGCTATATTGTACAATGCTCACGTGAGAACTGCTGCATAAAGTTATGAAGACATCAATTTATTTTACATCTTCAGATATCTCAGTGACCTTCCTTTTATCCGTTTCCTTCGTTTCCTTTGTGTTGCACATCTGAACTGTCATCACAACCTCTTATATAAACCATGCTGTGCCCGACTACACATGAGGCTGAAATGCTGAGTCAATATTATATGGAGTGACAGGCATTTTCTGATCTTTAAACGGGTTCTCGTCGTGAGCGGAATCTGGTTTGGACGGTGATATTTTCCATAATTGAAACACATCCTGTTTGTGGTGTCATGTGGTACATCTGAGCTCAGTAAAGCTGTTAGTTTAACCTTTAAGGAGACATAAATCTCTCCATAAATGCCTGCTGTCTGTGTGCTTGCAGTCATCCTCATGTGAAGCCCAACATCAGTTTATGGAAACAGCTAAAGCAGTTAAGATGTGACCACTGTGTTTGGTTTGTTAAAGAGTCAGTATCTTTAACATGTTGAAGCCTTTTTCCATCTGACCTGCTGAATATTTGCTCAATATAAATGTTTTGACTGAGACAAAAAGAGAAAATAAATTTTTGTTGCTAAAAGAACAAGAGCAAACAATCTTTGAATTGTCAATGAGGAGTCTAGGTGCTGATTGCTGTCTTAGTTTTTTTAGTTTCTAATAATGACTAATGGTTCATTGGTCGCTATTAAAAGCTCACAGAAAGAGGATAGATAGTTTTATGGCAACATCCTTGATCAAATCTAGTTAACTGACACAAAAAGTTCAATTAAAATGTTTCTATGGCCATTATACTTTTAAAAGACATCATTTAAAATACTTTAAAAAATAACTTTGACATAAAAGACAATAAAAATTTTAAACACTGGCAGCTATATTAGTAATAAAATTGTATTTTTGGAGACCAAACCTGAAATGATATTTTACATTTCTAAACTGGCAACTGATTTCCTTCATTAGCAGAAAATGCTAGTGGGGTTTTTCGCAACACAAACTATCAAACTAACATTGCAGACAAGAATATCTAGTAGATTTAATGAGATTTTAATTTGAAGGATAAAGTCTTGGAACAAAACAAACTCCTAAATTCCTTATTAGTTTTAGATTTTAGTATTTCTTTGAGTCAACGAATAACATCGTCTCCTGTTAAAACTTCTTCTTTTTACCTGTCAACCAACATGCTGTTAATGGCTGTGACAGAGAATATGGAACATCCTCAGAAAATATATCCACCTCTCGTCTTCAGAAAATAACCAAAATATGTTTGCCTTTCTTGGAGCAGCACCAATAAAGACCCGTAATCCAAAACCATACAGAAAAAATTAAATTACAGCCCGCAGCTCTAACTCCAGAACATCCTGATCCACTCATTAACTACAGTCCAAACCACAGATGTAAACAAAGAAACCTAACTCTATTTAATTTTTAGTGAGCTCACACAAACTCACAGTGGTTTCAGTGTTTGGAGATGGGACACACTACAATTGTGGAGGCTTTTACCTTTTTCTGTTATTGTTACACTGAGCAAGTGTGAAGCAACACAACGTCTCAATGTGGGCATATTATCCCACACGGAGCCGGAGCGAACCTACCTGCTGCAGCTCGTCATATCTAGCAGAGTGTGGGTGAAACACACTCCAAGTTTTGGGCTGCCAGCCAGTCTACCAAAAGACACCTTATTAAGAGAGAACAAAAATAGGCTCCAACAGCACGAAACAACCATCCCACCACTCTGCTAAAATCGAACACCTCCATGTTTCAGAGAGTAAATTATTTGTGCCCCATACAAGAAAGTAGATCTCATTTTATTGATTTTTCTGGGATAAAGGGGAGCTAGTTTTAGTCAAAATGATCCAAGTCGTGTTATTTATTCATTCGTTGTTGTTTTGATTTACAATCCAACTGTGAAAATGCAGGCTGGGATCCTGTTTTCCCTTTTGTATCAATAAAACACATTGTTTCTCTTTTTTTTGCAGAATTCCCACTGAGAGGTCTCTGCTTGTTTATAACTTGTACTATCCCAGGGTTCCTCCACTTCTTATTCTTAAACTAAATATTATTGGAAGAACTGTAAATCTGTTTTCATGTGTAAGAGACCAACAGCAGTGACAACAAATATATATAAGTTGATTTGATAGAAATAATGACTACTACTTTGAAATCACTTAACTCAGTGAGACAGTAAAAGTGTGTCAATCGAGCCAAATATATTACTGGCAAGCAGTTTGAATGCATGCCACCCGAAATTCAATAGCCTTCCAGATACTTCATCCAAACAGTCCTTAGCAATCGTGTACATATTGTAATTTCAGTGATGATCGTGACTGAATATATTGTGCTGCTCCGAGTTATAATGACGAGAAAGAGGTTACTAGATGGAAAACCTTTTGAATTACTGAACAAATAACAAACTAAATCACTGTAAATTAAAACAAAAATGACTCAATTACAAATAGAAAACTACACAAATCTCAACTTTTAAAACCAAGATAGAAAAATCAAACCTTATTATTTAAACATGGCACAAAATACCTTCTGTAGACCAAATTCTGCATAGAGAACAAACACCCAAGTCCTCAGTAAAACAATAAATCAATACTCTTCTTTCACACTGTTCTAACTTTATAGTAGAGAATATATTAACTTGTGGCTGACTTTGTTTTTCACATATCAACTCACAAGATTGTGCCTAAAATAAGAACCATCTTGAGTAAGAGATCAACAGCAGTCAACTGACAAAAACAAAACAACTCCTTGGTGCTAAACAGTAAAAAACAACATATAATGAATTAAATAAAATTTTATTTATTTTATTTACCTGCTCTAGGTAAAATCATCAAGTTTGTTGTAAAGAAATTAATCTCTGTCCTCAGACCAATGACACTGCTTCTGGTAAGAAACCTTTTCCCATCCTCTCGTTGTAGCTGGCAAACATCTGAACCCTTTTCACTGTGGATATCTTCTAAGCTGCCTGATACAGATGCATCTCAATGAGCTAGAATATCAGTGAAAAGATCATTTATTTCAGCAGATGAATTCAGAATACTATTATTTTTAATTTCAAGATTAAAATAATCTTGATGATGATGATGGCCACTTAAAAAGTTTATATTTAGGATAGTAAATGTTCTTCATTATGTGTCCTGGATCCACACTGTGGAGATATTATACCTTTTCAGTCTTTTTACACTGAGAGACACTATTCCTGTGTAGCCTTCTGGGCAGGAGGATAGTATCCTATTTAACTCAGGTGGTAAGTAGTTTATTCTGCTTCTTTCTTCTGAAGTCCACTGCCTGGTTTTATATAGAGATTAAATGTTTTCTTTACACCACAGAGTTTTGATGTTGATTGATATCAGCAAATTCCGCAATGATGTTAGGGCTGAATTGGAATCAAAAGAGTATCAAGGATAGAAGTGGACTTAAAGCAAGGCCTTGTTGGTAATTGTAAAATGGTACATGCAGTTTTTTATATCTTCCTTCTGCTGAGGATCCAGCAGCCATTAGGTGGCACTAATCTCCTGTTCCTTGAGGGTTTTTTTTTTAAATAAATGCTGAGCTGTGATTTATCAACCAGGAAACAGGGGTAATTGCCTTTCTATGAAATAACTATTTATTCTAAAAATGTCCCACAAAGTGGAAGAAGGAACTTTGTACTTTTGTTTATTGTTTGAAATGGCAGCTTAATGGTAGCCTGTGGAAAAGGAGCATACATGATTCGGTGAAAAGATGAGGTTTTTACACATCTGGGCCAAACCACCAGATAACACATCGATGCTAAACATTTTCTCCAGTAAGCTTTAGGGATCAGACTGGAAGCCACAGTTTCACAGCATGTCTCTTGGGTTTTCATGGATACCTGTCACTGCAGCAGAGATGTTTGTGCACGTACAGTAATTATGCTAATGTTTTCGATTGCCTGTTATAACCCTACACTGTAGTAAGCCTTTGATATAAACATACAGCAGCAGCTTTTTCTTCCTGCTGCCAGGTTTCTATCAGTGTGGACTTGTTTCACAGTTTTGCTCCGAGCAGTTTGAGCTCATTCCACACAGCATGAAGTGACTTCCCACAGAGTAACTGAGTGAGGATTGTTTGTCATTGTCAGCTTCTACGCTTCTACTTCTCACACATTTATTGTGAACACAAACAGTAGTGCTTTGAGAAGCTACGGCAAAGGCTGTTAACACCCGTAAGAAGCTGCAGGGTATTAATTTGTTATTAGCTACAAACAATAAAAACCAAGTCAGCGTACTTTGCTTTCACTGGAACACAGAGCTCAAAAAGATTAGTACAAATCTGTCTTACATTTTTTTAATTTTGCAAATAAAATATTGTGCTGCCATAAACAGTTGGAGATTAAGTTGTTGAGGATTATCAAGTTATTACCTAGTTCTGTGGCAATGGTGTGTAGGTGTCGCAATAAAAAAAAATATAGTGATATTTTTTCATTTAAAACATTTGATCCACAGCTGCATTTAGTCCTTTGCTCAAGTGTTTTCCCAATGAAATCTTCCATATTCTTTTTGCAAAAGTGTGGCAAACATTTTCATTTAGTCGAACCATTATTTACTGCAATTACGCCTGCAAATCTTTTCTAATATGTTATTTCCAAATTTTTATTTACAGACTGAAACTGCTTTGCCACAAAGTTTGCCTCAGTTCCAAGTCTGTCTGTAACACTTAACAGGTTTTCTTCCAATATTACACCATATTTTGCTTCACCCAAATCCCACAACCATCTTCAGAGCATGATGCTGCCACTTTTGTGTTTTATCGTGAAGATAGCGCGTTAGGTGGTGATTTATGGGGTTAATTTTCTGCCACACACAGGATGCTACATGTAGGCCCAAAAGGCTTTTTTCTTATCCCCTCTTATTCTAGATCACCTCCCCTTCATGAGTTCTAGCAAACTGCAAATTTAATTCTCTTATCTTTGTTTCAACACTGACCCTCTTCCACACAGGCCAGATTTGCAGGATCTGCCCTCTCACTAGATTTATGCCATGCATTCATTACTTATTCATGGAATGAACAGTGCTTTGTTCAAAACTCGGGATATTGTTTTATAATCTAAGCCTGCTTTAAATTGATTCACAATTTCCTCTGTAACCTTTGTGGTGTGTTCTTTGGTCTTCATGATGCTCTTTGTTCTGTAATTTTCTTTAACAAACCTCCAAAGTCTTCACAGAACAGCTGCATCTATACCGAGATTACATTACTAATCAGTTCACTTCTGAAGGCAAATGGCTGCACTCAATTATGTGCAGTGGTGCCAGAGTAAAGGACTTGAATGCTAATGTGTACCACACACTGTGATTTCTACCTGTTAGATGTGTGCTTTTATTTTCCTTTCACTTCAATGTTTTTCACAGTTCTCAATGTTGGTCTATCACCAAATCATCCAGTAGAATAACACATGGACGATATTGGCAGTTAAAAATGTGAAACACTTCAAATTTTAAGTTGCTTTTTGCAAGATGGTGTAAAAACAGCACAGTCGAGACATTAGAAAGTACAAATTTAGGTTCATTCAGCGAGCATAATATTTCCTCATATTAATTTAGATTTTTAATTCTCAGTACAGCTAAGAATATGTGGTATCTTGTCGTCTTTTTAGTCAAACAGTCCTTCAATTTGTTTTAAACCTATTCATGGATTTACTGAATGTACTTTAATTTTTTCACAATTTGTTGGTTGATCAAAGCCCAATCCAACTATCAGGCATGAAACATTTGCTCTTCCTGCTGAATTGAAACAATGAAGTATTTACCTCTGGAAAACTGCAGACACACAGAACTTTGTTGAGTTATTTATCTCCTACTCTCCTTTGGAAGATAAACTCACCTATTTGTCACATGATTAGTTTATCTTTCCTGATGATTCAGTGAATATTAAGCTGCCATGAGGGTAAGACCCAATCCATCTGGCTCCTGTATCACACAAGACAAACTGCTTGCTGTCTAATATTGAAAAAAACACCTCCTGATCCACAGCCATGTTAGAATTACTGACCACAGCCATGTCCTTTAAAGACAACTTGGAGATGCTTGCTTATCATGCAAAGGATCCATAGTTCATTCATAACCATATAAATTATCTAGTGTATTCTTGACCAACCAGTGATGCTTTTGAATGATGTTTTATCAGTTCAGCAGCAGATACTACAGTTGTTTTCAGGGTCCTTAACTGTTTCAGGGGAAATGCAGGCTGCCTGAGCGTCTGCTGCTGTTCCTGCATGCCTTTCGCAGCAGGAGATTCACGCTCACAGCTGGAAGTAACGCGGAGTAATATCTGGGAGGAGCGCAGAGGATGCAGGAGATGATAGAAAAATGCTCCGTGGGATTCTCAGTTTTGTTTACAGCATGCTCTCAAATGAGTCCCATTGAAAAATATTTTAGTGTTTATTATGTAACATATAACATTTTAATTAGAATGAATTATTGCTGAATACGTAACAAAGGAGTAAACCACAGAGGTGGACAATATGGCCTATAAACAATTTCACAATATCTGCAGAAAAAAGGGGTTTGAACATCTGTGTGCTCTGCAATTGGATAAAATCTAATGACTTGGTGTGACCTCTGCTTGTTTCTAGATAAGATTTTAATCATTTGGAAACCTGGTAAACCAGCTCGTGTTGCAAAATTATTCTGTGATTGTGGGTTGTGAAACATAGCAAATAAAATAATTTTTTATGTACTATGTTTTTATATTTTTTCTTGTTTTGTTTTTGTGTGCAACTGTAAGAGAGCAAAAATGTAGTTAAAATTTGGATTTATGTCCTTTTTTAATAACATCATAAATGGTCACAACTGTAGAAATTGCACTACGTTTGGAATTATTGTGAGTATGGGACAAAGAGCAAAATTTGGGATTTTCAGGTATTTTAATTATTTAAATTATTCATACTATTCAACAAAGACAAAAATGCACATTTTGCAAAATATTAACTTTTGTTCTTCTAAATTAAAAGGTTAAATATCATATACTGAATATACCTTATTCGGCTCTGCAAAAATCAGTTTGTTTTCTATCAATTGTTATGAAAGAGATTAAATGGTGAAGCCAACAGATGACGGACGGCTTCATTCCTTCTTTGTTTCAAGCTGCAATAATTACATAAAGCATCACCTCAATGATGCAATGTTTTCCGTGAACAAAATTTATTCATGATGCTTTAAATTCAATAGTCGGAAATCTTAAACTATATTTCAACTTAGATATCACAGAGGTAGTTCTAAATTCTCAGGAGTCTTAAATGTATTTTCTTCTGTCAGGCTTGCTTGTCCTTCCTATTTAAAACACGAGAAAAGTGAATGCAGGATGTCTTTCAGAGAGCCTTGAAAAAAACCCAGACGTGTTTGAGTAAAACTTTGAATGTTTCTGATTTTTAATTATACATCCGATTTTTACATTACATACCTCATTCATAACTTCCCCCCAAAGCATTTCACTCTGTTGACTTCACAGGGGAATGTTACTTATTAATTTATTTAAGAAAAGTCCTAATTGCTATATTCCGTTGACAGTTTAGTAAAAAAAAAAAAAAAAAAACGATGGGGCCTTCAGCCACCTTGAAGGAAATCAAATCAAAATCTTTTTTCTCTGGATCAAACGTTTCAGCTCCCTGGTTTGTCTTTGTTGTGCTAATACAATGCAGATTAATTATCCACACAATGAACTGCTGGCACTCCATTCATCATGACCACAGCATATTTCAGATATTTATACACTCTGGAAGAAAGTTCTCACAGTAGCAAGTAAGCTATTGTTCCACTCATGAAATACTCTTTGAGTTTTACAGACAGGAAACTTTCTGATTCTTTTGCGTTTAATTACACACATTTTAAGTTTTTTGTCTATTGTTCTTTTGATATTGTTCTATTGATATTTATGTGAAAAGCTGAAATGTGTGTATTTTAAAATGTATTGGTTTATTTTGTGAAATGTCAAATCTACATATTTCTTTTGTTCTTTATCATATCTTCTACATTTTTACTTTAGATTTATCCTTTTTTAGGATCTTATATAATTTAAAAGTTTATGAACATTTTGAATACACAGAATAGTCCTCACAACCCAGTGAAGATGTATATTTTTTAAATTCACCTCAGAAAATTAAATCAGTTTTTAAAACTGTGGAAAAAAAAAAAACAAACTCTGACCTGTTTGTGAGTCTAGGTGGAAGCGGCCGTCCTCGTTTCCTGAGATGATGCGGTACACGATGGGATCCGGACCGCCCCCGTCTCTGGTGAGCGCCGACACGCTCAACACCTCAGACCCGACCACCAACGACTCTGGAAGCTGGGCGGTGTACTCCGAGCTCAGGAACACCGGCTGGTAGTCGTCCAGGGAAACCACATCCACTGTAACCGTGGCAACAGAATACAGGTGGCGAGGCAGGCCACGGTCGGCGGCTTTGACCTTCAACTCAAATGTTGGTGGCGTGTCAGAGGTCAGAGGTCGCTCCAGCCGCAGGACTCCAGAGAACTCATCTAGAGAGAAGAACCCACGATCTCCTGCCAGCATGGAGTACTTCACCTCGGAGTTTATGCCTGAAAAACAGAGATTTTGATGTACTTAAGCTCAAACATGAAGACAGACAAGAGAAACTCAACTAAATTTGACGTCTCTGTGCAGAAATATTTGTTAAATAAGTTTGTATTCAAATATTTTTCCAAAACTTCTAAAAGTTTAACAAAGAGCTTATATTTTAAAATGTATAACAGAAATAAAACAAAAGATCCATAATTTTCCGGTTGATCTGATGAGAGTGCAAAATTATGTAAATCGTCCCTTAAAAGTCTAAAACATGCTGGAGGAGACAAACAAATTAACTACAATTGAAAGTATTATTGAAAATAAGCACAGAAATGGTTGAAAGCGATATTTTAAGGAGTAAAATACCTCTAAACAATTTTTAATCCTCAGTCGTTTACTATTATTATTGAATCACATTTTAAAGACAAAAGAAAAAGGAGCAAAGAGAGAAAGAGTAAAACAAGCAGTAAATGCCTCTAACTGGGATTTGGATTGGATTAAAATTGTGCAGCCTTCATAGTTGGAGCATCTTTTCCATTCATGTTTTCACAGATATCACCATCAGCCAGTTGCAAGTTTTGGATAAATGATTTCATGGACAAGCCCCAGCTATTGCTACCCCTCAATCAATTCAGAATGCAAGAAATTATCTGAGATTATGTGGCAAGATAAAATGCGTTGCTATTCCATGCAAAGCATGTCACTCTCTTATCTGCAGCAAACCAGATAATAGATAATAACTCAACAGATGGTGGCACCAAATCCCCTTTTCAGGTCATGAAAAAAGCAACAGAAAACCTGTTTGTTCAACGACTACTTGAAAAAATCAAGGCCTCTGAAAAACTCTGACAACAGCAGCATTCTTGTGAATTAACTTAATTTTCAAGACTGTATTTTCATCAAGGCCTTTCACATAAACATTCAAACTTAAGTCACACAGGGAAGTTTAAGTGTCCTGCAGATTAACTGGACTAAAGTTTGAAAGATGATGGTTAAGCAGTTTGTCTTTCTGTTGCTATGACAGAAAACACACTTCAGTATATTCCATTCAAGAACTAAGATTTGTTCTCAAAACCGTCTCGATCTTTAAAAGCCAGCAGCTGGATTTGAAAAGGTTGCTGATGCTTGCTCATTAAGAAAATAAATCAAATCACTGAAAAAGCAAACTGATGCACCAGTAGACGGAGTAAAGCCTCTAACAGGCCGATCTTTATGTTTCATCTGTGAGAAAGCTGTGAGAGCAGGTGAAGGCAAGCTGCTGCACATCTAAAGGAGTGGCTGAGCTGCCAAACTACGCTTTCCCAAAAAAACTCTGTACCAGCTGGTTTATGGGGAGACTCTTTGATTACTTT
Source organism: Micropoecilia bifurca (assembly GCA_903067075.1). Lineage (NCBI taxonomy): Eukaryota > Metazoa > Chordata > Actinopteri > Cyprinodontiformes > Poeciliidae > Micropoecilia > Micropoecilia bifurca. The sequence goes on from CAEGAF010111876.1 coordinate 20,442, forward strand.
CTTTATATTTGCCAGTGCGTCAAAGTTTGGCCATAAACCTTTCAACACTCAAACTGCAAACAGACAAACACATCTGTGCGGACTGGGCTCTGCTGCAAGTTTTTAAAGAAGAAAACTTTTTCCTTAGGTTTCCCAGAGATATTAACTCTGCATGTGCCAAAACGGTGTCAATTATTTTTTCAGAAGCGACTCTGCACATGCCTTCATCATCATTAACAGGAAAAACAACATTGAGTGGCCCCCACAACACTGCAGAATAAGGAAACCCTTGAGAACTTGAGGTTCTCTTGTAATATAATCTTGGAGAAAGAGAGAGAGAGAGAGAAAAATAGAGGGAGGAAAAATCTAGAATAAAATCTAGAATAAACACCATTGGCTAGAATGAATCTAGAATAAATCTAGAATAAACTCTCTTAATTTCATGCAAAGTAAAGCAAAAGAAAACAAAATATTTTTTCCCAAACTAAAAATTAAAATTTCAAATGTGTGACACTAAATGTGTTGTAACTATTAAACTCCAGGATATAAGGATATTTCGGTATTTCAAAAAGAGAGAATTGAGACTCTTGGCTTTCACTGTTGATTAAAAATGAGCTTGTAGGTATTCAAGGTCCTTAATGTGATCATCAGCAGCTATTTTAACGACCCTTACATAATCTCCTTATCTACTCATTGTCTGTCAAGGCACCTTACAGAAGAACATATCCTGTGAATATCGTCTTCTGGATAAGAGTCGTAATTGCAGTTTTAACTGATTGTTCGCGACAGTAAAAATCTGACACATGTATATGAATAATTATGTCCCTGCTTTCCACTTTGTAACAATCAGTTCACACTGATGTGAAGGGATCGACCCCTAGATATTTATTCTACAGAAGAGTTTTTCTTTACATGGCCATATTTAGTATTTAGAGTTTAGTATGGATTATTTGACTTTATGGTCAAATCTTCTTCCTTTTTTACAATAACTATTTTTACTGTGCACTATAAAATAAAAAGTAGTGGGGAGCTTTCCATTTGAATGAGGCTCAAATAACAGTCAGAGGTTTTTCTACAGCTGCCTGAAGATATATCAACAGTGACATTTGGTGCAGTAGCAGATGCTAATTACCTAGAAAGCAGCTGCAAGTGCAACTAAATACTTCTTTTTGGTTGAATATAGAGCTCAAGATTCCTCTTCAAGTTGCACATCTCAAGTGATTATTTAAGCTTGTTTGTACGTTGAATTTAGCACTCAGAACAAGATTAAACAATTGACTTAAAATAAACTATCTACATCTCCCGAACCTCTCAAAAAACAAATAAAGACCACACACACACACGCACACACACACGCATGCACACACGTGCACACACAAAATTGGGTTTATCTATAAACAACCCATGAAACAGTGTTATGCATCAATATGTTTTGTTGTTACACCTGGATTAAAGAGGTGGATACGCTCAGCAAGTTATGATTTTACACAGACTGAGAGTTGGTACTGAAAACACAATGAAGTGCCAGCTGACAGAAGAACACTGTTAAAAACAAACAAGGGGGTAAAAAATTTGATTAAGTGATGAACTGAATTTATACAACTCAAAGCACTTTACACTAAAGCCCCAGTCATCCATTTAAACTCAATAATATGCACACATTCATGCACCGATACACAAAATCAACAGGTAACTTCGGGTTAAGAGCCCAGGAGCAAGTCGACATGTAGCAAATGGACATTTGAAACAAAATTACAATTTTCAGATTTTCAGCTCATGAGGTTAAGTGTTAAGAGAGTTAAATCTCTGTGCAGACAGCTAGAATGACAGAGTATCAAGGGGGGAGTTTCGGAAGAATTAACTCTGTTGCAAATGGATTAGCATGTCATTATGTATGGGATCAGCAAAAACATGCTTATACACATGCATATTCTAGACTTACAAAGCCAGGCTTGTGATACCAGGCCAAATGTTTTACCTCAGCATGTTGGGACATGAAGCACACAATAGATTGTTCTCACATAGCTGAAAACCTCCCATTTCTAAACGTCAGCAGTTGCTCACCTGTGTCCGGGTCCTTGGCGTATATAACGGCGATCGGCGTGCGAACCGTAGTGTTGTCGAACACGGTGACCTCGTAGTGACTGGAGGAGAAGAGGGGCGGGTTGTCGTTCATGTCCTGGATCATCAGCAGGATGTCGGCCTGACAGGATCGACCACCGCCGTCAGTCGCCTTCGTCACCAGATTGAACTCCAAATGCTTCTCACGGTCCAAAACGGCCAGAGTGAACAGTTCACCTGAGGGCAGGTGGATTCAGAAATCGCTCATCAACAAACAACATCACAATTTTATATGTATGTAAAAAGTATTTTATTCTTATGGAAATTGAATCACAGTGGAATTTATCATTCCAAGAGTAGTGTAAAAAGTTTGGAAACACATTTTAAAATGCAAATTTGTGACCTGCAATACATTTTCTTATTATTTTACAGTGAAAGGGATGATTGTTCTCAGGACATTACAAAATGAAAACCGTCTGGTTCATCTGTAAAATCAGGAGTACAAATTTTAGATGAGAATAAATGTTATGGCAGAATGAAAGGAATTGATGTCGGTGTTCTGCTGGACAATAACAATTACGCTGGCTCCTGTTAGCTCATTACAGCTGCAGAATGTTGATGTTATCACCATCCCAGGCACTCACAGTGTGAGAGAGCCTATTTTCACCCCAAACAGGCGCCATCATACCTGTCCTCGGATCCAGATGGAACTTGTCTGCATCTGGACCGTGCAGTGTGTACGAAATCTCGCCATTTGCTCCCACATCTGGATCTGAAGCTGAAACTTTGAGAACAAACATCCTAGGTGGCGAGTTCTCCATCACCCCCTCTGTGTACACCAGCTAGAGACAGAGGATGAGAAAAATGAACAGGTGGCGCTGAGATAATGACACAGTGTTTACGAGCTTCAATCATTTCAGACGTTTTTAGCAGGCAGCTCAAAAGTGTTTTCTTTTCTTTTCAATAAATTAGATTCATTTGTCAGATTAAAAGTGTCCTTTAAAAACTGACAACCTTTAAGCAAGTATTGAACATACATTTAGTGCACTTAACACAAGTGGTGGCAGAGGCCATTTTAAAATTTTTTATTGATGCTGGGATTGACAAATAGCTTTGAATAAGACTTGTGTGACTATAGATACATGGCAGCTATATAAATATTTTTTCTTTTACTTTCCTGTATAAGAAGAGAAAATGTACCTCACCTTGTAGGAGACGACATTCAATGTAAAACGAGACTTTTTAAACATTGTTTTAAAGACTAAAGTTTAAAGTTCAACTTTTAAATTGTCCTTGACATCTTTTATGAACATTTCGTGCAATAGTGCAAGTACTGCTGTAAAAACAGCACACCTCCTTTGTAAACCCCTGTGAAAGAAGATCCTAACAATAAATCTGGGACTGCCTAACCATTCAGTAGATCCTAGCAGTGAAGTGAATTTGCTGAGCGGATCAACACAGTATCTGAGAAACAACAGCCTTCTGTCAGTGATGCCGTGAAACAACTCACCTGTTCACAAACTGGACTGTTGTCGTTGCTGTCCAAAACATGGACATCAACAGTAACCGGAGCCTCGAACTTCCCATCAGTGGCTGTCACCCGTAATGTGTATCGGCCTCTGGTTTCTCTGTCCAGGCTCTCCTTCACAATCAGACCCCACTGACCTTCGTCCTCCTGGACGATGGCGAACTGGCCCAATGGGTCTCCGTCTGCAAGAGAAAAAAAAAGAAGCCGCATCACGTTTTTGAATCTGACAACTCCATTGTCATTGCAGCTGAAAATTATTTGTGATTCTATGATTGTTTCATGTCTGCTACTGTCCTGCTAATGTTGTTTGACATGGATTTTTTTTTCTACATTACACTTCCAATCTTAGATTCTGTAACTGATTTTGTCTGTTGCCTTGTCAGACACACCTTGTCAGCCAGGTGATGTGTGCTGGCTAAGGCTGAACAAAAGGTTTCTTACAAAAACAAAACGTTTAACCTCAAGAAAAAAACGGTTTCGAGCTGCCATTCAGGTATTGCAATTAGATTGAATTAAATTGTTTAGCTGTACCACAGGTTTTCTTTGGCAGAGAAGAAACACTAAGTGTTTCCACTGTTCTGTTCTGTTCCACAAACACCAACATTAATTGCCCCCGAGTTATAATTTATGCTGATTTTAATTTATAATGTTGACATTAGAATGGAAATACCACAAACTAAGTTGACATTGCATTTAATTTCCTTATTTTGGCTACATTTTTATGTAAAAGTTGTGTTTCTACAGCAAAATGTAGAAAGTTTATTTGCCGTTGAAGCTTTAACAACAATAAAAAGTCAAATCAAAGCTTTACTTGCTAGCAGATATTCAGTTTTACATCTTTGTGGCTATTGCATGTTTTTGTGTAAATTTTGTGTAGCAGCTGTTAAAAGAATGAGAATATGAGTGTATAATTCACTATTTTGTTATGATGTAAGACATTAAGTGTTCAGACATTAACAAAAAAAAAGTAAACTCCTTTTAGTACTATTAGTACTATTGTCTTAAGACAAAACAAAGAAAAAACATTTGCCCTGCAAACTGGAAATCAAAAGTGAAAATAACGAATTCTTATTGATTTAGAATAAGACAAACCTTAAATAAATTAACAGTGTGTGGGCGGTTTTAATATATATATATATTTATATATTTAGTCACAACTGAGACTTTGCCTAAGCTGAGCCCTTCCATTGTAAATAATTCCAGCACAAACACTCATCTCTGTGTCAGAGCTCCTTCAGAGAAGTTTAACTGTCTTGGATTTGCATTAATTCAAGGCTGTGTTCGTGTTGCTAGCTGCAGGGCATCCAGTTGGTATTCCTGTGTTGTCACACTGCTCCACTTTGGGATTAATTGGAGGTGGAATAATGTGACTCAGTTGAGGGTGATTAACACAGATTTTCATTTTGTCTTATTAGTGTCTTTATAAATCCCACAGTGCAGCAGATTTTCAGAGCAAAAAAGTGATTTCACTGATGAAAAAATGTATGCTTGCTTGAGCAGATAACCACATTCCACAGTGCAGTAAAGCAAACTGTGAGTCAGTTATACAGACCTGTGATATAACATGTCACCAAGCGGTTCTCCAGGGACACGTCAGCATCTGTGGTCGTCATTGAAACAATTGGCTCAAACGGGGTGGCATTCTCCACCACTGAACCGTGATATACATCTTCCGTGAATTTCGGTGCATTGTCATTCTCGTCTGTCACCATCACCTCCACGAGGACGCTGGACGATAGCTTGACATCTCCTCCATGATCTGTGGCAACCACATTGAACTTGTAGACTCTGAGAGTCTCGCAGTCTGTTTCTCGTAGAGTAGTGATCCAGCCGCTTTCTCCTTCAATGGCAAACACCTCATTGATGTCAACCTCAGTGTCATCAGGCAGCATCTCCAAGCTGTAGGTAACCATGCCATTGGTGTCTGTGTCTGGATCATTGGCTGTCACCTAGAGGTCAGAGACCCATTAGCATATTTTGTGCAGAGCTCTATTGTGACATGGATGGCAAAACACTTATGTGGAGGTTAAAGTAAATGCTAATATCTCTAGGTGCCAGATAAACAAGAAAAAAGGCAATAACTTTCAAAGATAGCTACATTGACCGGATATCTAAACATTTTAAGTAAAACACCAGAACCTACTTGAATGTCTTTTGAAAAAAATTTCAGGGACGTAGTTGTTTCCTAGTCCTTTATTCATACCCAGTTTTCTTGACATTCCTTAAAATCTATGCAGATATCTTATAAAGAAAAGGTATATCTATGTCCAGTCCACGCATAAGCAGTAGACATGCAAATGTCGCACTGTACTAGACACCATTTTATGCTTCTCTGTTCAACAAGAACTTTTGGCATTCCTTGAACTTCAGAGGACCCTGGACTATTAAATGCATTCAATACATTGGAAGAAGTAAACCTATAAAAGAAAGCCTGGTTTGTCTCACCTGAATAACAGTGGTTCCAGCAGGCATATTTTCTGCCAGGAAGGCTCTATATGGGCTGGCATCAAACATGGGCTGGTTATCGTTCACGTCCTGGACCTGGATGCTGACAGAGACCAGCGATGCAACGTCTGTCCCGTTGTGGTTCCCCTGAGCGATCACATCTATCTGGTACCACTTTGTTTTTTCATGGTCTATGGTCTTCTGTAGTAGCAGAGTGCCACTTTCCTGGTCCAAGCTGAAAACTTTGTCTTTATTGCTTTCCACAGTATTGCCATTGACCAGACTGTAAATGAGAGGCATGTCAGAGTCGGCCCTCACTGAACCTATCTCCGACCCAATGGGAAAATCCTCAGCAGCAGAGAAAGTGTAGAGTGGTTCTGAGAATTTTGGCAGGGGAACCTCTGGAGGAACCACCTTCAGCTGAACAGGGACAGTGGAGTTATAAAAAGGGAAGCTGCCGTCACGAGCTTTCACTTTAAAGTTAAAGATCTTGTTCTCCATTCCAACCAGACTCTCCTTCACACTGACCACTCCTGTGAAAGGGTTGATTTCGATGACGTCTTCTACAACTTCCTCAGCTTCATCCACAGTGTAGGTCACATCTGCATTTTTACCATCATCAGCATCATAAGCCATAATCTGAATGACAGGAGAGCCTTTATTTACAGTCGACTGAATTGAAACTTGGTATTCTGATGCTTTGAATTGAGGAACATTGTCATTCTCATCTGTGAGAATAATTTTGACTGTGCAAAAGGCCACTTTTCCACCACCATCCTTGGCCATCACTTTTATTGATATCACTTTCTGGGTGGGGTTTTCTCTGTCAAGCGGTTGAGTTGTAACAATCTGACCGTCTTCGAGGATGGCAAATTTCTCATCAGCAAGTTTGTTGATGATGGTGTAGTCCACACTTCCGTATGGCCCATCATCTGGATCAATAGCTGCCAGTCGGATAACACGTGTTCCCGCTTCTGCATTTTCAGCCAGCTCTGCCTCGTAGATGCTCTTTTTGAAGTAAGGACTGTGCCTGTTGCTGTTAATCATGTCAATACTAACTGGGGCAGTTTTCTGAAACACTCCATCGGATACAGCCACAGTCAGGTTGTAGTAAGGATCTAGATTCCTCTTACAAACGTTGGAAAAGGAGATGATCCCTGAGGATTCATTGATGTTGAAGTATCGATCCTTGTTACCTGAAATTATTTTGTACTTGAGATTATTGAGGTCTTCAGAGTCAGGATCTGAAGCTTGAATTTTAATAACAATGTGGCCACATTTGGCCATTTCATCTAAAGTAGCATCATACTGAGAACTGACAAAATCAGGAGGATTGTCATTTACATCAGTGACATTTACAAAAACCAGCACCTCGCTACTGAGAGGAACAGTCCCATTGTCAATGGCTCTGATTTTCAAATTAAACTGTTCAATGTCTTCATGATCCAGAACCTGTTTTGTTATAATCAATCCAGTTTTAGGATTGATCTCAAAGAAATCAGTTTCGTTTCCCTCAGTTTTAACGATCCAGTAGGTCAAATCTTTATTTCTGCCAGAGTCTTTGTCTGTCGCATTGAGTTGGATCACAGAGGTGCTGACTGGAAGGCCTTCGGCAATGTTCACACTGTAAGTCAGCTGTGGGAAAAGTGGTGGATTATCATTCACATCCTCCACTACAATTTCAATAGACGCCTCTGAGAACGCTCCGGTAACAGAGTCAGTAGCTCGAACTGTCAAGAAATGCATTGTCTGACTCTCATAGTCCAGAGGATTGGTTACGGTCAGAACTCCAGTCTTAAAATCAATGTGAAAATGCTTTGAAGCATTTTCCTCCTCAAGATTGTAGATGAGCCGATATCCCTCAGGGTTTCTGGCCTGAACATGCAGAATGGTGGTGAACGGGGGAACATTTTCAGGAACTCTCAGTGGATAAAGAAGAGTCTGAAAAACTGGATTGGTTCTGTTCCTTACTTGAATAGTGAGCTGAGCAGTAGTGCTATGACTTGGCAGGCCATCATCTGAAGCCACAACAGTCAACATGTATTTATTCAGGGCTTCAAAATCAAGAGGTCTTTGAAGGGATACATCACCCACATCTGGATCTATCCTGAAAAGGTCAAACTCCTCCTCCAGAGAATACATGATCGATCCATTTTCACCCAGATCTTTATCAATGGCTGTTGCTTGGTACAAAACATCTCCTGGCTCGGAGTCTTCAGAAATCATCATTGAAAAAGGCAAATTTAGAAACTGTGGAGAATTGTCATTAACATCATCTATAAAAACTTTGACTTGAGCTGTTGCTGTTCTGGGTGGGGTTCTGGTGTCTTCAACTTTTACCACTATGTCATAAATATCATGTTCCTCTCTGTCGAAAGGAATGCCGGTGGTTTCAAGAACCCCTGACATTTGGGAAATGGTAAACCTTCCCATGGGGTTGATGACTGAATATAAAAGAGGCTCATTCAGGTAGCATCCTGAGACTTTTAGTGCTGCCAAAGTTTTCACTGTATTTAGGTTTTCTGCAATGCTTGCTGAGTAAATTTTATGCTGAAATTCTAGATCACTTGGCATCAGCTCAGTTACATTTATGTTGACAGTGGCTGAATCTTTAAAGAGGCCATCTGAAGCTCTGACAGTCAGCTGGTAAAATGACCTGAACTCAGACACGTTGCTCACAGTTACGACTCCGGTATTGGGATCAATCGAGAAGGCATTGTAAAGATTTCCCTCAGAGATGCTGTATGAGACTGCTGAATCTCCATCATGGGCCTTGACACGTACAACCTCAGTATCTCTGACGGCTGGGACAATGATAGATGACTCATACACAGAGGCGGTGAATTGTGGCGCGCAGTCATTAAGGTCCAGGACACGTACAGTGACCTTGGCAGGCTCTGCTGCGTACAGTGATGGTTCCCCTGAGTCCTTCACCTGTACTGTGAGGTGATATTCAGCTTTGGCTTCAAAGTCAACTGGTGAAATTAAAGAGATGGTACCCATACTTGGGTCAATCTTGAAAACTTTCTGCGCTTCAGGTTCAAGGATCAGATATGTCAGCAGAGAATTTGAATCTCGATCTGCATCAAATGCCTGAACGACCAGCGGTGCACTTCTTTTCCCCGTCACTATGCTCTTTACAGGAGCTGATTCACTGATTTGACCCAAGTACTCCTTCTGCTGAAATACAGGAGCATTATCATTCTCATCCATCACATATATATGGACCAGAGTCTTGGACATGGCTCCAGCTGTTGTGGAAGCTGTAACTTTGAGCTTATAGGACTCCCAGGTTTCAAAATCAAGATATCTTTTGGTGGAAATCAAGCCAGTGTAGGGGTTGATATGAAATGTGTCATTTAAGTTTCCACTCTCTATACCAAAAAGCACTGCAGATGGGCTGGAGGCAGAGATGGTGACCACTGGAGTGCCGGGAGCTCTTAGTTCACTGACCTCTGTTAAATATTCATCCGCGGGGAAGATGGGTGGTGTTTGATCAGAAATGCGGATGTGGATGTGGACAGAGCAGAGGTCAGAAAGTTGAGGGAAACCCTGATCATTGGCTTTTACTGTTAGGTGGAATTGGTCCTGAGGCTGAAGGTCCAGGGGTTTGGAAACGCTGATGGAGCCCAGCTCAGGATCAATGGAGAAGATGTTGTCAATGTTACCTGCAGGGAGGTAAGACATACTATGTTATAGATAAAAACACCTTCCTAATTTTAGATTTTGATGATTAAGTCATTTTTATATAAAAATAGGTACATAAAAAGAAAACTTTTTACTTTATTTTTCACTGTGTTCAGTGATAACAGTATTATCTCATTGATTCTTCTGTTGTCTCTTAAACTTTAAAAAAACTGTTCTGGGAGCAGTGACATTTATCTCACACCAGTGGTCATTTCTAACTTCACAAGTGTGAATCTGAGATAAGACATTTACAAAGATGGATGTTTTTTGCTGCATAAAACACTAAATCAACAATGTGTTCGAGTGGAGCAGCTGGCATTGAAGCATCATTCTCTGTCTCACACATTCCCAGGATCTTTGATTACTCGTGATCTGCCATAATCCCAAACAACCCAGTGTGAAAGATTTAAAGAATGCAGATGCAACGGAGACATCTCCCAGGAGCAGGTTTGTATAGCTAAATGAATGTGAAGCAGCGTTCAGGTGAAAAGAAGCAAGCGCAGATAAAATATAAAAATAAGCCTGGGAAACTCACCAGAGTGCAGCGAGTAGCTGATGTCTGCATTGCTCCCCGTGTCCTTGTCGAGGGCCTTGACTCGGACAACCTCAGAACCCGCAGGGGCCAGATTAGAGATGCTAGCTTCATAACGGGGGCTGAGGAAAGCTGGAGAGTGGTCGTTACAGTCTTCCACATGAATCACCACTTTTGCAAAATTCTTCTTCATTGGAATCTCCTGGTCACGCACCTGAAGAAGAGAGTTAATATTGCAGCGTGTGAAGAGGTAAAAGGCCCCTACATTCCCAAACCAAACACTCTAGCAAGGTTTTATTTAAAAAACTAAATAAAATTAAGAGGTTGTCATTCATCATAGCAGAAATAAATTATTTGTTTTGCTATTTGTTTTATATTTTTATTAAGCTACAAATTTTTTAACCAAAATCTTTAGTGTTTAAATATTTCTATTTTTTAATACCTGATATATTTTATCAAACATAAGTGTTATTTTAACAATAAATAGTTGTTGTTTTGCAACAAATACAGAAAATATAATTATAAAACAAAATATTAACATAATCATAAATATTACCAATTAAATCTCACCAGTCTACCATCAGTGCAAAATTAAAAAATTCTTATTATTAAAACCTTTTGTCGTTACATAATAAATGGTTACCATAATGATGAGTGTATGAATAGAGATCTTCTCGAAGTCCAGCTTCTCCGTTATCACCAGAATGCCATTCTTTGGATCCAGGTGAAAGAACTTGGTGCTGTCCGGATGAAGGCTGCTGTGGATGGAGAACAGCAGGTTGCTGTTGGTGTCATCGTCCTTAGCGCTGATCTGCAGGATGTCCTTCCACAGGGACGTGTCTTCAGGAACCCTCACCTTAAGGACAAGAACAGATGATCACAGAGCAGTCTGGAAACACTTACTGTGTTTTGATTCTTGATGGTTCTTATAAAAAAGTAAGGTAAAAAGGGAGTAGAGCTAAAGAGGAATATCAAGCTAAAAGAGTCAGCTCATCTGCAGACAGAAATAACAGTGTTGTAAAGTTGTCAGAAAACATACAACGTAGCTTTTTTAAATCTTTCCTTGCTGTCTCAAAGACATACCCAGGTTATTCATATTTGTTCATCTCAAATTCAAGAACCAAATGCTTTATGCTAATTTTTTTAAGTAATGTATGAAAGAGCACAGAAAGAGAACCTTTCTTCTTTTTCACATGACGAAATATGCATGACAAAAAGCAGCAAATTATACACATGTAGCAAATCACAAAATATCCACAAAACATCTTTCTATGGTAGTCAAACAGAAACTTCTTCAATTTTTAAACAGATATTGGGCAAAAAGCTGCTGTACTAAATCTGCCTCTTTTTTATTTTGTGTATTAAATTATTTTTTTAACCTGTCTTAAACAGCAATCTCTTTCAGTTTTTCATCTCTTTCTGGATCTATACACAAAGATCCTGCACTTAACGGCACAACTGAGAATCTAACACATTTCAGATTTCTGTAAGGAAATCCAGCAAGGCAAGTTTACCCTTTCTGGATGAAATGTAGACAGGAATTTCAGCTTAAAATAATACTATTTTCATCAAGGTTTTGAAAGAATAACACATCGTAAATCTTGGTTTTCTTTAATGTTTGCTTTTACTTATATTCTTTAGAAGACATTTCAACATCAATGGCTGTATAAACTTGTATTATATTCAATTTCTGCTGACGCGTCTCTACTGGTGCTTTACATCTCAACATCCCCATTATAAGCACTCATGCTTGACCTTTGGAGGATCATTCTCTGTATGATTAAATATCAACTCTCACCTCATACAGCGGTTTCAGGAAGACGGGTCGGTGTTCATTCATGTCCAACACACGGATGTTGGCCTGCAGATTGGACACAGGATTGAAAAATGAAAGAAGAAAAATAATGAAAGATCCATCACCTGCAGCCCCTGAAAGATTTATGAAATTAAGTTATCTAGACATATTCAGCCTTTGTTTGTTAGTTTGCATCACCATAACTTTAAAAATAGAGGGAAAAAAATAACCTTATAAGTCATGTAAAATGTCTCATTTGATCAAACAGAAATGTCAGTTCGACCGTATTTTCTGGTTGCAGATGTAAAAGGAGAAAGGAAAAGTTTCTGCTATGGCTTAAAACAGGCAGAGCAGACAATATAGAACATTTCAGTTTTTATATAACACCATGCTTCAGATGTCTTTGATCCGGGCACATCAAAGCACGAAACAAACTTTAAGAGTTTTTAATTTATGTTTTGGAAAAGTGTTTTTGTTTGTTTTATGTGTTAGCATTGCTTCTTGTGGTTTGATTTTTTATTTTCATTGTTTTATATTTTCTAACCTGTGTGGTGGCGCTACGGTGGCCATCTGTGACTTCTATCGTCAGGTTGTAGTTGGAGCGGCGAGCGGCATTGAGTTTTCTGGCAATTGAGATTGTTCCTATGTTTCTATGGATATCAAAGTCTTTGTCTTCATCACCACCTAAGAAAAAAGGAAAAACAACAAAACTTAAAGGCAGAGCCATCCATCCGTCAGTATAAGAATGGCCATGGTTTCGTAGTGAAACACTGCTGTTCTAATGCAGATGTTAATTTGGCCTCAGCCACGGTTTAGACATTTGGCAAGCACAACAACAGACATAAAAATGACGCTGGAAGAGATATGAGATATTTTGCAGATTTAGATGCTAAATCAAGAGCAGACATGATTAAAGACAACCTCAAGACATAATATCTGACAGACTGAAGGAATAAAGCATATCTTATCGTCCTTTGGCATCTGACAAATTGCAGGATCCTCTGCAAGAGCCGTAATTAATATCGCTGTCCTTAATTTTTAAACCGCTATAACTCCTCCAACCTGAGTCTGAGTGAGTGCAAACATTTAGGGATGATGCTACTGGGTTTAATTCATCTTGCAACACTGACTCATGTCAGTCGGTGGTTGTTAATAATTGTAGCCCATATTTTACTGACAGTCTTATCCAGGTTCAGCTCCCTCTTCCCCCCAAAATACCAGCTTAATGAGAAAGTCTCAGCAGCTGGTTTATCTTAAATACATATGTTTGAAGAAACAGAGCTGATTAACACTTTTCTACCTTCTTTGCATTCTGAGGTAAAAAAAAAAACTCCTCATATGCCTCACTGCTGCCTCTGCTGTTCACTTGTAAAAACTGAGTTTCATAAATTCCAGAGAATGATATTCAGAAAAGTCAGATAGTTAAAGATGCTCTGCTGTTATTTGAAGTTATGTAACTGAGTAAAGTTTTAATATCACACAAGTGAATATGATTTAGGGCTGCACAGTGGTGCAGTAGGTAGCACTTTTGCCTTTATAAGGTTTCTCAGTTGTGCCGTTAAGTGCAGGATCTTTGTGTATAGATCCAGAAAGAGAATAAGGTTCTGGGTTCAATTCCTGGCCCGGGATCTTTCTGCATGGAGTTTGCATGTTCTCCCTGTGCATGCATGTGTTCTCTCCAGGTACTCCAGCTTCCTCCCGCAGTCCAAAAACAAAAAATGACTGTTAGGTTAATTGGTTTCTCTAAATTTTCCCTTGGGGTGAGTGTGCATGTGCCTGGTTGTTTGTCCTGTGCGTCTCTGTGTTGCCCTGCGACAGACTGGTGACCTGTCCAGGGTGACCCGCCTCTCACGCAGAACGTCAGCTGGAGAGGAACCAGCACCTCCTGACCCCGCTAGGTACAAGGGTGTAAAGAAAATGGATGGATGAATATGATTTAGACATCTCTGAGTTTTAAAACTGAATTTACTCAACTTTCGGCTGAAACTGAAGACAGATGTTATGAAGAGTTCCGAGAATTAATAGTGAAACAGCTCTGCATTAAAGCAGAACTGGCTCAGACATGAGAAATAATCCAGATAGTCTAGTTTATGAACAGATTAAAACTTATCAGATGCCTTGAAGCAGTCTCAAGCGGTTGATATGCTTTATCTTATCTTTGCTGAAGCATGTGTGAGTAAAAGCATGCTAAATGAGGGATCTGTTGGAACATGGAAACAGTTTGTCTCATCTTTGCAGTTTCTGCAAGCCATAAAAACCTAATCACATAATAAACACTTAAATACGTATTCAGACATATGACAAGCAGTTCTACTTCAGTGAAAAGGGATTTGAATGCAGCTGTTTTTAGTTTCAGCTTAACAATGTTGTTAAATTATTATTATTTCGAGGATAACAAATATTAATTTGATAAAAAATAAAAAAGCAACCTTCAAGGTTTATTCAGCAAGTTTTACAAAGTTCTAGTCACGAACCATTCATTTGATTCAGGTGTGTAGTTGTAGGGACTGTCGTGATGTAAGGTTGTACCAATATTATATTAAAAAAAGTTTAATGAAAAAATTACAGGGAAAAAATTAGAAAAATCACAAGAAGCACAATAGGTCTGAGCAGAACCATTAAAATAATCACAGGAACCAGGGACCACAGGGAGGTAACAGGATACAGGAGGGAGGAACTGAGAATGAGTTGTATATGTAGGACAACACAGAGACACAGGACCAACAATGATGCACATACTCACAACTAAAGACAATTTAGAGAGACCAATTATCCTAACAGTCATGATTTTGGAATGTGGGAGGAAGCCAGAGTATCCAGAGAGGCCCACTCAAAATATTACTCTTAAACTTGCTACCATCTAACTGAACACCCACAGTCTAGTGGTAGTGTACAGCTAACAGTTCCTTTTGAAATCAATGGCAAAATTATGTCTCTATAGGTCAATCTGTGCTTTTAAAGCATTAAAGTGTTGATCAAATTGTAACACCATTGAAATTAATTCTTGTCTGGTAGTTTTGCTTGAAACTACCAGACAAAACAATGTTTTGGAAACCTAATTTGAAATTTTGTTGTTGACAAAAAATTATGCAATGCAGTGTAAATCAAAAATCTTCTCTTTGTTTATTGCCTGGCTTATAAAAGTTTGATCCTCCCTTGTTTCCACCACTTTAATCCCCATCGTGTATAAATGTGTTATTTTTGTAATTTGCACCACAGTATTCACAGTTAACTTTTAATCCTGGATGTATCCTGATTTATCTGCGAGTGGGCTTGTTTTATTTGTCACAAATCTCTTAATAATCTAACATACTGTGATTTTAATCTCCAGTTTTTCTGACTCACTCTCACCATCTGTTTTCATCTCTCATTCTCTTACTTTTCTCCATCACTTCTCTACCACTCTTCTTTTTAATGCTCCGTATTTCCCTTTTCATCCTGCTCTCCCCTTGATCTCTCTTGCTTCACGTCTTTCTCTCTCTCAGCATGTTGTGCAGACATACATGAGAGAGGTAAACCTAACGGCTGCTCAGCCAGATGGTGTTTATTATCAACCTTTGCAATTCATATCAAGCGGGTATAAAGACAACAATTATTGCAGAATTATTTTTATCTTTATTCTTTCAACTTTTATTATGCACACTTGGTCAAAGTATTGTTTGAATCAGACGCAAAACTAATCGGACCACAGTGAGGAGTATTTCTCAGTTACAACTCAATGATCAAACTGAAATGTCTAGAACCAGAAACCAAACTGACTGTTTGGTATGTGGTAGAGGTTTACATTTGGAAGCCATTCAAGACTTTACACACTTTCGCACATCATGACCTGTAGTCTCAGCAGACAGAGAAGAAAATGTTCTATGGGGACAATTTTTCACTTTGCTGATCATCTCTAGCCAAAAATGATGTCACTGCCATGGTTGGGGGATCCTTTGCTCCTGGAACCAGCCAGGCAAAAAGCATCTTTCATTCCTGGTATTCTGTGGGCTTCAAGGATGATCCACTGGGAGGGAAAATGTGCAGAGCAGGATTTTATCCATCTATCCTTCCATACATCCTCTAAATGTTTATCTGGGTCAAAGCCCCCGGAGCAACAAGGCAAGCTGAGCAGCTTCAAGCCCATCAGTCATTTCCAAGACAATTCTTGGCTTTACTCCAGTAGATTGGAACAAAGATAGAAGATAATAAAGACCACACATATCTTATACCAGGACAAAAAGTTAATTTACATATTAATAGAAAACAAAATGTGTGTCCTAAATGTTTCTTGCTGTCTGACCAGAAGATAAAAGCTCTTTCTTTTGATGTTATTAAAATGTCTCTTAACAGAAAAAGTGGATTAGAGAAGCCTGTCTTACCTTCTGAGTGAGGATGAATCCTTAAAAATAAAACCCATCATTTTAAAAATTTAATGATTTATACACCCAAACATTTTCCATATTTTGAATTGTTGCATGTAAAGTGTGATGTAAGTGTGAAATAGAATGAAAAAAAGATAGATAATTAAAAAAAATATTCTTAAAAGAAAATCTGAAGTGTGGACTGCATTTGTGTTAGTTTATAAACTACCAGCTAAGTCATTGCGAGTCACTGCAAAGGTTTACATGCAATAACACAAAGGACAGTAAGGACAGCAGAAAAGCTGTTTGATAATACAAGAGATTCCATAAACATATCCAGATCCAATACATCCTAGACATCGTCTGTCGTTTCTGCTGATCTCTGGAATCTGGCAGTAAAACTTTTGGAGCAGAATAACCTCATCACTGAACAAAGTGCTGAGCTTGTTTTCATCCACTGTTTAATTTATGCTCATAGTGTACAACATGTCCTTAAAGTTCACCTACTAAACAAAGATTAAGTCCTTTTATGATTTGTGCTTGAGCAGGGTCAATGTAAAAATCACATCTATTAGTAATTATAGACTTTTTTTAAAAATATTGTAGATCATGAATTATGTACAAGATGCCCTTTAGTTAAGCACTTCTAAAAGGAGTCAAAACAGCTCCACTGAACAGCTGAGTTTGCATTAGATGTTCCCTGGAGGGTAAGTTGAGGAGGGTGAGCCAAAATAACCAGAAGACAAACAACCTTTTCAACTGCATCTTCCTCCAGTAATTCCTCCGTGACGGAATGTCAGGAACTTTAATTTCTAAACCTATCATCTATATGCTTCAGGGTCTGCTCCAGGTTTTCTGACCTGCCTGAACCATTCGGCACAAGAGAGGAGGGGGAACATCCTCATGTTACCCTCAATCCGAACACAGGGAATCACATCGGCCCTCCTGCTGATAAAACATCTTTTTCTCTCATTTTTATGAGAGAATAAGCCTGGAGTCCTGGTGAGTGTCAGAAGTGAAGATCGATAATTTTAAAAGTCTTCTAAACACATAAAGGACTAAAGCTGCTTCAAAGCTGAGATCATAAATGTCTCTTTTCCTTTTCTGACAGAACATGGCTAGATGTACAGATTAAGTAAATTGAAAGCAGACACATTTCTTAGTCAAATTTTAATAAATTAGGTTTAGTAAAAAAAAAAGGAATATGCAGGTATGACAGTGAATCAGAGCTCTGATTCACGTTGAATTTAAAAACAGGTTTTTGTTGAGAGTTTCTGACTTACTGCTCTTCAAACTGATCAAAACCCACCTCACACATAATCTTCAAGGTTGTTAGTCTTTATTCAGAAAGCACTTCAAGAAGAGTCACTTTTTCCCCCCCTGTCCTTGTTAATTTTTTATTCTCTTTAAAGCCTACAAAAGGTGAAACAATGTGTGCAGCACAATTAGAAACAAATTAAAGAGAAATGTCTTTTTCCTTTCTATCATTTTCAACATCTTACAACCCCAATAAAACCAACATCTGCAGAAGATGTCAGGGTCAGGAGTGAAAACGTGATAAATTATTTTCAGCTTGAGTCTGGCTATAAACACCTGATCCCAGACTTCATCTCCAATTTATTTCTCTAAATGTTTCTCCAATAACTGCACAGGAATGTGGCTGAAAAACACTTAAAAACATAAAGTGACAAAATGATTTTTACTTTATGGCTGTGACCTCCACCCCGAGAGCGTCTGTCAACATTAAATTAATCCTTCTGTCTTTGCAGGTTGTGACCCTCATATTGACCACAGCAAACCCAGCAGGTACCCCAGTCCAGGGGCCCACATCCGTCCACAAACAGTCATGTCACCATCCATGCTTGCAATCCCACTTTGTGTCGCAGACCCATTGTTTTTACACATTCACGGGTGGTATCCGAGTTATTTTGACAGCTAGGGAAGCCTTCATTTGTCCCTCTGAGTTATAATGCAGCCAGAAAACAGCGATAGGAATCAGTGTTCTGCTGTTGGAGAGGAGGAAGGCAAAATAGGGCTATAAATACAGGATCATATCAGCCTGGGTTAGGAATCCTGTGACACAAGCGCCCCTCGTATGCCAACGCAGAGATGAAAGCCAGAGATACATGACTACAGAGCAATCAGAAGGCAGTGAAATAAAACAGAAACACGGCAGCCTGTCCTATCATGTAGTGATAGTGGCACAAAAGTAAATTAAAGAGGAGTGGGGAGCGGAGAAGGTGGCCTGATTGACGTGACGGGTGACAGGCCAAAAATGATAATTCCACAGGTAATAAGGAGATACAGCAGAAATATCCTGCAACACAACAAACAATTTAGCTTCGACTTTTAAAACCAACCAATCAAAGCAGTTACAGACCCTGGACAGCGAAATACAAAAAGGTTTTTATCTCTTAGCATCTCATTACTGCCCTCAGGTTTAAAATCAACAAATTAACACACACAAATAAATTCCACCTTCTTTTTGGAGTATTTTTCTTTCAATGTATGTAGACATTAAGAACAGAAAAAGAGAGTTAAACTCCATCTATTGATGGGAATTCATAAAGCTCAGATTTTTGTTGCAATTTTATGGTTAATTCAGCAGTAAAATTTATATCAATTGTTGACTCCACAAAACTGCCAAAGTACTTAAGTATATATGCTAATAGCAGCATAGGCCAAATTATATTTTATGTTTGTTTGTTAAAATGGCTTTACTTATGTTAATATTGCTGAGTGATACTGATTATCAGTATCACTCAGGATGATTAGGACGCCTTCTCTTTGTGACATAATAAATGTCAGCTGCAATTGTCAGCAGCTCGGAGGCAGCAGAGTGTCCTCTGTGGGATGCAAGGAGTCTTTGTTGTGATCTGCTGAGTTCTGGCACTGGTCGAGCTTTGCACAGAAAACCAAACAGGAGGAGCTTTCGGCCTTTTCTAGTCACACTCTGCCCTGCTTGGCAGGAAAAATGAAAACGTCTTCCTGTGAGGCTCAAAGAGAGCGGCTCTCACAAGCACTTCCGGAGACATCCGGAGGGCTCATTTCCACTTTACTTGTGAAGGTTTTCACACCTTTCATTTTCTGAGAGGGTGTGTGTGACAGTAATGTTCAGGGCAGAGCGGAGTAAGAGGCAAAGGAATGCGAGAAGAAGGAGGGCAGATCGCAAATCTTTCCCCTATAGTGATTTGGCAGCTGATGAGACGAGGATTACTGCTGATTTTCTCTCCCAGAGAGAAACTACCTGGTGATACAGCTGGACCCAAGGTCCCGTTGTTTCTCCTCTTTACCTATACATCGCTCTATTCCTCCATCATGAGCCAATTTTCAAGTAAATTCAATTAAAGTGCTCAATAAATGAACCTTCCTGTGAAAAAAATAAACAAAATGGCAACTCCGTCAAAACCTTTTAAAGGCAATATTCTGTAATATTCTATTTATGGTCCAGTGTGTGTTCCTAAATGTCCTTTCAAAGAATGTTCTCAGCTTGGGGGCAGAACATACCAACAACAGAGTGCAATTAGACACACTGTTTGAATGAAGTGCTTTAACTTCTGAAAAAAGTACGCTTTATAAATCTGCTTTTTAAATACAGTTTACAGTGAAAGGCCCATGTTTTAACAGCAGAGAAACAGTTGAAATCACTCTGACCTGATTCTGTCAGACAGCACACAGAGGCAGCAGGATGTTAAGTCAACAAGCAAAAACCACAATTAAAAAAGAAACAAACAAAAGAATGCGATTACAATAATAGATGTACCTGCAGGGCAGTACTGTAAACCGGAATATGGCTTTTAAAAACAAACTCCTGCACTGACACTATTATGAAGGGCTGGGATGGTTGGTGGCTAGTGATGACCATCAGAGTCTTTTCACTGGACTAAAATCAATCAAGACTAAGCCTTACAAGAAGAAAAGTTATAAAAGATAGTAAGCTAAGCCAGAAGATTAACTTTCCTCTTCCTGCTGTTTTATCCCTCAAAGGAAGACATAAATTCCAAATGTATACTTGCAGTTTAAAAACCTTGGCTGTCTTTACATTATACTAATTAATATAGATTATACTAATCTATATTAATATCACAGAAGTATTAAAAAGTTTTAAAAAGCTTTAGTATGTATACTTATTAAACACATGCAAAAATACTGTTATTGCACTAGCATAATCTTGCACCAAAGAATAAAATACTCAATCTTACTTTGAGCCCATTTATTTGGTGGGAAAAAAGCTAATTATTACCACCCCTGCTGTTAACAACCTACTTTCCCATTCACAGAGCACCTAGTTTTCTCCAACAATATTATTGAAGGCCGGATAGTAATTAAAGTAATTAAAGAGAGGTCTTTAATATCTTATCTTCTTCCGTCAATACATATGTTTTTGTTTTTCTTGCAATGGTTCCATAGCACATTCTCTTCATGAAGAATATTTTCTGTCCACAGCTCTAGAAATCCCACAAGTTTTAAACTTAAAATTAAATACAAAAAATAAATACAAGTACCAGAATAACTCCTGGAAGCAGTGAAGTAAAAGTTGATTTTCTTCCTTTCACTCTTAGGTTCCAACATTACTTAGCATTGCAGCCCTTTGCTGACCTTTAGAAAATATCCTACTTCACATTATAAGGCTGTTCATGAAGATGGATGATGATTGTGAGCTGTTTGTTTTCTGCAGCCCAAACCACAGCTTCCACAGTCAGCACTCTGGTGGAAGTTGCAATACACTGAATGTCAAATATAATTTCCCTCCAGTCGCTGGAGTTTAATGTCACACAGAGCCAGAGTCGGAGAGACTCGCTGTGATCTATGAGGAGCCATTACTCGGTGATCAGTGCGTGCTCGTTTCTGGAGCTTCATGTAGTTTGTTTTCTATTCTTTCTTGTCAAATTTAGAAGCCTATAGAAATAAATATTAATAGTATTTTAAAACCTGGTTTTCTTTTAGCAATCATTAGCCTCGTTTCTGAGATGCTTACTCTTCATTAGAACTTGAAGTTCATTCTGCTTTTCTCACCAGTTCTGCTGCTTTGGTCGATATTCTGCTGAGAATCTAAGTCTGTCCACTCACCTAGAATGCTGTACCGCAGGAAGTCGAGATGTGTGTCTATCGCGATGATGCCCACCATTTGAGTGACAGATTCTGTTTCTATGACAGCGAAGTTGAAGTGAGGCTCTTCGAATGTGATTGGTTTGCTGGATGGTGGTGGACGGCGGACCCACTCAATATCGAGTCGAGTTTTGGATGAGAGAGGAGGGCTGCCCAGATCGGTGGCTTCGATCTAGAAAGGTACAGAAAAAGTTTGTTCACACTAAAAATTGACTTAATCTCATTGTGTGTGGACCAGAAAAAAAAGAATATTTGGATGATGAACAGGATTGGATTTTAATTAAATGCACAAAACTGAGAACTCTGAGGAGTTTTGTGAAACAATTATGTTCTTGTGGAGACATCTGGAGATAATTCATTTAATGTCAATAAAGCTATTTCATGATAAAAGTAGTGCTTGCATCTGGTTTAATGAAACTAAAATGGTTCTGCTTGGAACCTGACCTAAATCTGATAATCCCATATTTTTTATGTTAACAAACAAATTATGTTGTTATTGAAAAATGTGCTCATTGTCATGTTAAATTGCAGCAGCCGGTTATCTTGACAACATTTGCATTGATAATTAGAAATAAAGCAATTCTCTATAAGTTTGTTTCTGTAAGTAACTAAGCGTAAATCATGGGTCTCTACATTACCATACTTATATAAACTTTAAAAGAAATTCTTACTGCTACTGAACATCTAGAGGAAATGTTGCAAAATGACAGTAGATTTGCTGCTGTTTCACATAAAACACTTAAAACTCTGAAAGTATAAAAATGAGAAGTTTTTTGTTGGTTATGTAAAGTGAAAAGACAACAACTTTCTGATGTTTAACGCTTGCCATCAATGTAAGAAGTGATGCTGACTTGATGACACAAAGCTTTTAAGGCTTTTAAGGCTTTTATGCCTGTGTAATTATGCATTTTCTTACTCAATATTCTAAAACTTTTGACTTCAGTGTCAGAATAATCAACTAAAAAAATCCTTCTACTTGTGACAGTTTGCATCTCATAACGTCTCTTGCTCAGACTTTAATCTTTGTTGAATAAATTGTTGCTACAGAGTTTGAATGCATAAAAAGTTAAGAAATGCATAGACCTTTGTTGATAATGTTAACAGCTAATTAAAATGTTTGAAAATGATCCTGGTTTTCCAACCTGGATCTCATATTGAAGTGGAAGAAAATAATGCTTAACCAAAATGCATAAAATCAGATTGGTAAATTTTGTGACTTCTGCAATAAAAAGCATTTCGTGGTATCAAAGTAAATGGGGTTAAATTGCTCTTCAATGCCAAGTCACAGACTTTGACACTTTTATTTACAAAGCATTTGACAGCCATGTGTCATTGTGTGTCTACTTCCCAAATAAGCACTACTTTCTATTGGCCTGCTGCATAAAGTCACAGTAGAAAACATCCATGTTGTTTGGTTGCAACATAGCAAAATTTGAATAAGTTCCCTTTTTTAAGGCATTGTACTCTGAAATTCAGACTCATACAGCTAAAAGCAGTGATATTTCTAACAACGCAAACAACATGGGACACTTACTGTGAGGATGCTGTAGTTCCCTGGCCAGAAATCTCCCTGTGATGTCACCACTCCAGTCAGCGGGTTGATGTGAAACCGCTCATCGGTGCCATCCTGAAGCTTGTAGGTGATGTCAGCATTCAAACCCTCGTCATCGTCTCGTGCGACTATCCTGCAGACTTCCTGTTTACCGTCACCATTGCGCCGTTCCAGCACTTTGACTTGGAAAAGTTTGTCTGTGAACGTCGGCCTTTCGTCATTGGTGTCCACGACCTGGATGACAACCGTGGCAGTAGACTGCAAAGGTGGAGATCCGTTGTCTGATACGATTACCTGAAAGAGAAGAAAAGCAAGATTTAATGTTTTGATATTTGTTCAAATTTTAAACCTGAATTAGATCAATTTTTTTCATGGTTTTGATTCTTTGGTTATTTAGAATTTTTATATGCCTTTTATTTGTCTTCACATTTGCAAAGTGCAGAATAATTATGCTAATGTGTAATTTGATGAAAAAAAAAACTAAGGATAGTGAAAATCCTCAATTAAACAAGAAGATGAAACATTTACACATTTACCAAACATTTACATTTACCAAACATTTTGATATTAAACTGTTACCTGGTTACCTGGTATCAACATAGATTAATTTAAGCATCTCCTTATTTGTGTAGCATTAAACCTCGATGAATATTCTTTGGTTAACTCATTAATCTGCTGCCTAAACTCAATCAAGTTACAAAAAAACTAGGATGTCTTATTTCAGAGCCAAATCATTGGCATGGAAAATTAATCAGTCACTTAGCTGTTTTCCAACTCAGAAGCTCATGATCAATACTAAAATCAAAGATGTTTCCAATCGAGAAAAGTTAGCTTGAACATCTGCTGTTCCTGTGAGTAGAAATGGTCTACTCTGTTAGATTTCAGAGTGTGTTGCTGAATATTGAGTGAGTTTAAAAGGACACCTTGATGAATTCAAACAGTGATCTGTTGCTGCTATCACACCTCCCTACAGCTGATTAAAACATTCCAACTGGATGCCATGTTTTCTGCACACAAGCCTGTTGCTTTTCTGTAGAAGTGGGATTTAAAAGAGGAGGTAAAAGAGACAGCAGCTTCCCTTTAACAGTCTGCAGAACGTAGCATGTCATGGATTTACTGATACTGTGGTACGTCAATGCATTACAGAGTAGCAGGATTTTAGTGTAGGTTTGAAGATACTGAAAATGTTCATGGGAGTCTGACCTCGATGCTGTGCTCGGGTTTTTCTTCGCGGTCCAGAGCAGAGTGTGTGCTGATAACACCTGTGAATACAGACACAATCAGTGTGGTTAGTGTTAGTCCAGAAGAGTGAGAGTGGACATTACACCTAAACAAACAAAGACAGGTGAAAGTTATATGTGCACATTTTTGTCTCGTCTGGGGCAGAAAAACAGAGTCGATCACACCTGAGTAAACACAGCTTATTTTATAGTTTCTGTGTTTTCTTACGCAATACGTTCATGTTTGCTTAAGTTTGTTTATGTGTGGAATAAGAATATGTTTATGTTTAAAGGTCATGTTTGTATTTTAGAGAAGAGACAAATAAAGCTAAGCACCATTTTAAGACACAAAAGGAAACATCTGAGTAACACTAATAAAACCAGATATGCACTTCCACACATAGATGATTAAATAGCATTTGTACCCACAATATCTTGAACTTATCACCATTTAATATTGAAAAACTTTTTTTTAATTTGTGTATTTACAGTTTCAAAATAATCCATGTATAAAATGCAGAGAACTAAAACATGTCAGGACATTTCCATTTTAGATTGAGCCCAAAAGCATTTTGTATCAGTTTATAGGAGCCTCCCTTTTTTCAATAGATGTTCTCAGTCACCTTATATAAATATTATAAACAACAAAATAAAGGTTTCCTTGACAAGAAAAGCCTTTTTAATTTGAATATGTCAAATAAGGCCCCCCCTTCAATAGTTGAACTTTATTTTTTGCCCCCCTATTGGAGATAAAAAATAAATTGACAGAGCACTTTCAAAGCAGGAAACATGGATGAACTAAACACAAAAACATAATAAAAAGGGGATTTCTTTTTGCTAACTAAACCAGTTCCTCCTGTAACAAACTTCTTGTGCCCTGGGATTGTGAAACAATCAGAAACGTGGTTTCCCAATATGATAGAAAAAGACAAACCACAGCCAGTCAAATAACTTGGGCAAGGTATGAGCAGCAGGTATGGTGAGCATAAGGAAAATGTATTCTTTAATTAGGACTTTTTTCTTATTCTGTGTCAAATGTCTGATGTCCAAAGATGCTATTAAATCAGTAGCTACTCTCGCTAAGGAATCTTCCTGCATCGTTACCAGCAATACTTGGCTAATGCAGTGAATTACTGTTAGCTACAATTCCAAATCTAATAACCACAAGGACTTTATGATAACTTTTTTTTATTCAAGATTGCAGTGTGCCTGACAAAAAAAGTATGTCTGGAAAATGTAATTTCTTGAATATGTTAGTAAAAATGTATCTTTCTTAAAGAAGGGCACAAACCAAATAAGTAGATTCATTTTCACCATTTCTCTGGTGTTCAGTAAATCAACTAATAAGAGACGGCAAGCAGACAGAAAATGTGAAATCGTTGCAGGGACGCTGCCCAGATGGCTTTGGCAGGAAACACAGTGAGAACTTTAATCCATCAACAAAATGTATCTGAACTGCTTCAGAAATTGTCTTCCCCATTACATTTTCTGAGGTTAGAGGAGTCAGTCTCACAATTTCCGCTACTTACTCCCCGTCTGATAATCCAACAGACGGAGACAGAGGCAGGGTTTGAACTTTGCTCCCACTCTCAGAACAATTTTTAGGAGAACAAAAGTGATCGCTGTTGGAATGTTTACCACTTCTGTTCTCTCTCTAAACAACTATGACACACACAATACGTTATGGATAATTAAAGCTGTTTAATCTCAGATTTTAGTTTTACATGTTATCAGTTTTTTTGTGTGTTTTCTTTCTTACCTTTATTTTTTATCACGATAATTTACACATCAGGTTTTTAATCTGTCATACCCCACATTTTTGTGCAATGAACTAAACTAATTGCACAAAAATGTCAACATTTGTAAAAAAAAAAAACCCATAAAGATAGGATTCTAAAAAACCTATTTAGACAGTTTATCACCAACAAAAAAATTATTTGGGTGTTAGTTTCACTTTAAAGATGTTCAAACCTTGAAATATTAATATATATTGTAACCTTGCTGTGAACTCTTCCCTAAAACATTTTCGAGACCTGGCAGGAGTGTTCCTTGGTCTTTATTTTGCTGTTTGTTCACTAATATTCTCTTACAAATCTCAGCTGCCTTTTAAGAGCAGCGGTAAAGAATTCAAAAGTAATGTGATGATTGGAATGGCATACATTGTTAAAATGTTAGAGAGAAGTATTCAAACTGTATACACAGGGAAAACAACCTTGACATCTTTGCAGCACTCAGCTGTTTGAATTGCAAATGCAAACAGACGAAATGTCAGGATCAACAGCTGCCCTTAGAGAGTCCCCCAAAGTGTTTGGTCAGGCAGCGCCAAATGAGGTGCAGACGTTGTTATGTGAAGGGATGTCTAAGGGGTCAAAAGTGGAGTGAAAGGCCCTGTAGAGAGTCATCCTGTCCTTTTACGACGGTGCAAACAAGCCCAGCTGAGAGGACAACAACAAGACAGGTGGGCCACATGAGAAAGTGTGTTTCTCTCAGCAGGAAGGACTTGGGAATTGGGGGTAAAGCTTCATCTCTCCCACATTGCCTGTTTTCACTCAGCGGCACTGAAGGCCTGTCAGAACGACGTGAAGATAAACAGCGCTGCCTCACATGTCAGCGCCCTGTTTGTTTGTTTCCTCATCTTTCTTTGTCAATTCACAACTGATCTGCAGCTCCAGAACTGCTGCTTCTCTTCTTTGTAATACCTGTATATATTCGCTGAGCTTCATAAAATTCTATTTTATGTTTCTGAGCATGTTAGGATGATCAGTGAGTCGTTTCGGTGATTTAAGACTGCAGAGCAGGTGTCTAAATCCACTGCTTCAGGTTTGGAAAGGGAAACTCTATGTTAAGCTGAGAATGCAGAAATCTCTCAATAACAAATGTATGCGAATCCAGTCATGCGGGTAAACAAGTCCCTGAAAAGAGATGAGGCAAGAATCGTCGCTGCCTGCAGGAATGAGCGATTTAAAAAGAACAATGCTGAGCTGCTATCCCTGAGCAATAAAACATTCACAGCTTGACTGTTATCTGATCTAAAGCAGAACACCCTATTTCTCATGATTTAATGCAGAATTTGTACATTCTCTGCAGTAATTTTCAACACACAGACAGTTTTCAGGTTAATTCACAAACACAATGTGGACTTTATGTACTTTTTGCCATGTCTAAATCTCAGAACTATACATGCAATATATCACCTGGAAACTGCTTATGCAAAATGATAATACAATTTTCAGTTCAGTAGAAGCACTGAGGAGCTGTTCCCCTTAAGGTACAAAACTATCCGGACAATCTGGATGTAAGGTCTAATTCAGACAGACCCAGAACAGTAAAAAAGTTAAGCTTTAGTAGATCGAATAACAACTTATAAAAGTTCAGAATATTCTCATAGTATAATCTGAGAAGCACACTGCCGCTCTGTGAAGTATTAGTGGGAGTTTCAAAAGCAAGGACATTCTGGTTTCTAGTTTGTAATAGAGTCTTTGTTTGTATCTTGGCCTTCATCTGAGCTGACAGACACATTTCTTCAGAGATTTCTGGATGTCATCCAGAACTGAAAGACACTCCATTGTCTCTGTTTATTTTACCTGAGAATTTTCACAAGACATTGCTGCACATAAAAAATATCTAAGAAAATAATGTTAAGACATTTTTATTAAAATACACTCCTCACACTGGATTAAGGTCTCCACCATAACATTAGACATATGGCAAAAATGTTAGTGGTCTCTGGAGAGTCTTGAGGACGTCTTTTGGTGCATGTTAAAGGTAGAGTGGGCTCCCCATTAAAGATGATATCCTGTGAGAGTTTCAAGAGGTTCAAGAGTAAGGCTTGTGGCAACTGGTGGAGCACATTTGTTCTGCGAGAACTAATCGACCCAGGCTGGTTTGGTTGTGTCACAGGTGTCATCTCATGTCTACACCAGACAAGATGAACTATTGTGACTTTAACAGTCTTCCCAGATTTCAAAAGGATTTGATTTTACACTAACTAATTGAGCAGATATTTTTTTCCATTACTGAAAAGCCTGGGATTTATTTAATCTCCATGACAGTAAAGACGCCATTAAAACATGATAAATTCATTCACCAAGTTTTTGTACATTTTATCATAAGCTTAATATTAGATTTATTAGAAATGTTATTATCGCTATCTTAAGCAAAAAATGGCATAATTCTTTGAGAAGATAGCATGTAAAATGTATTAATAATAATAGGAGTAATAATTTAATTCCAATCGGAAAATCTAATTCGGAAATATCAGTTATTAAAATTAAGCTGCTTTATTCTTTCAATATATAAATTAGTAAAACTTTTCAAATTCAATTTTCAATTTACTTTAAAGCTTAATATTTAAACTTATTTAAACTCTTTCTTTATTATTTACTGTTTCTTAAATATTAAATATCTGAGTGATTTTTTTTCTTTTTTACCCAATTTCTCTTTATCATTCTACCAACTTTTGTTATTATAAAGCTGTCAAAAACGATGTTTGCAAAGAAATTCTGGATTTCAATTGCATGTTTACTCCACATTGCTAATATTGTAGTCAAGATTGACCCAGTCAAGATCAAGACCAGAGTGTATGGAGACCGAGACAAGACCAAGAATTTTAGGGTCAGAGACCAAATTGAGATCAAGACTGAGAGAGGTCTGGACCGAGTCAAGACCAAGAGCAGTGCCCCGCGCTACATGACACAATAAAATGTGAAATATGATCAAAATTGCTTCTTACATTGATCTGAAAGATTCACATTCTCAGCTGTTTAAATTTAACCAATATCATTATCAATTCAAACTCTTTGTTTTGTTTGCGCTGCACAGTGGCGCAGTTGGTAGAGCTGCCGCCTTGCAGCAAGAAGGTTCTGGGTTCGATTCCCGGCCCCGGCCTTTCTGCATGGAGTTTGCATGTTCTCCCTGTGCATGCGTGGGTTTTCTCCGGGTTCTCCNTGTCCTGCGACAGACTGGCGACCTGTCCAGGACGTACCCTGCCTCTCGCCCGGAACGCCAGCTGGAGATAGGCACCAGCAACTCCCGACCCCATTAAGGGATAAAGGGTGTAAGAAAATGGATGGATGGATGGATGGATGGATGTTTTGTTTGCACGAAATGGCAGGAAACCGCTGCAGCTTTGCTTCCATCTCTGGAAGTCATTCCTAAAAAAAACGCCTTTGTCAATTGCCCGTATTGCCAATGTCAGAAACCACCACTGTCTGCACCAACGGTAAACACTCAACTATGAAGACTGACCAATGAAGCAAAAAGTAAACAAGCACGATTGTTCTCACCCTCTCTTCCGCTGTAACATTTTCCACCATGACTGGTGACAAAAAAAATCAGAGGAATGAGCATCCTGTGCTCTTCTGTTCTTATGTTTTCGCTGAGTAAATACGTGCCAATTTATATTTAATTAAGTAGAATAATAATAATAGCTACTGCAGTGTATGCAGAGCATTACAAGAACAAAGAACTGCTCTCAATGAGGTTCCAATTCTGTCTTCTTAAGTTCTTAAGCCATTCAGAAGAATCGAATTGTTCGTGAATGCCACATCACTAGCAGACTTTGGTCACAGCGTTGCCCCATATGTGCAATATCAATCAACACCAAATGTGACAACATTTGTTCTTATTAAATCAGTGATTTTTGAGAATTTGGACAAAATGGGTTTCAATTTTCTCCGTCAAAAAATGTAATTATTCCTCGAGCATATGTATTCAAATCTGACAAATAATGTTTTGGAAATGTAAAGATGCTTAAGTGCAGGTTCCCAGTTGCAACATTTTTATGAAAATTACATTTTTAATGGACCTTCCCAGAACTTTGTCAACCCCAGCTGACAAAAATAAATATAAAATTATTTTTTTAAATACCTTATTAGTGATATTTTTACTCAGTTTTACAGACAAATGCTTCTCAAGAAAAAAAAAGAAATATTATTTAAAACAAAAATCAACATAAACTCCATCTGACAGACTTGCCAGTGCATGACGGAGTTGACAGCTAGCTTAGCTAACATCACCTCCACAGAGCCTACCTTTCGTTGAGCTTCTTTTAAGTGACAACAAAAGCTAGACGTAGTCCCCAGCGTCTGTGAAAACGTAGTGCTGCCGAATTTACAGGTCGCCATCAGATTTGTTATGATTTATGCAGCGAGATAGTATTACTAACCATTAGACACCTGCCGCTCAGGGAAAACCACTGCGCATGTGCGTGCGAGTGAAAGGGGGAGGAGATAGCTGTGTGAAGCTGACACCCCACCCACCTCAAAAAATTTAGCAAATAGTCTGAATGGTTAGTGCTCCGTTGGTGCAGGTTTGTGTCGTTAAAATTTTCGTTTGTGCAGTTTTGGTTTCTGAGATATTATTATTTTTTTTTTTTTTTAGGTCATCCAGAGGTCACCATCACCCCATGTTGCTCCAAAACATAACAAAGTGGTCTACTTCGTTAGTGCTCCATTTGTGCAGGTTTGTGCCGTTGAAACTGTCGTTTGTGCAGCTTTGAGATATTAAAGGTTATAATTTTGGCCGATGACGTCACCGTCACCCCATATTGCTCCAAAACAAACCAAAGTGAGCTGTGTGACAGCGGAAACAGAAACACCTAATTAGTAAGTCACATGATTGCTTGGATTTTAATCAGTATGCGTTTCATCCAGCGAAAACAAAGATGTTAACAAATAAACTGGACAATATGCTGGCAATTTAGTGATATTTCCATAATTGTGGTCTTGAAATAAAACCCTGGGTCCTCAATGTCCGAGACCGAGACAAGACCGAGATCAAATGCGGTCGAGTCCGACACAAGACAGAATTTCTCACAAGACCGGTCTCGAGTTCTATAACAATATACATTGCACCCACTAAACCATGTTTCAAGAGTGGTGTGTGTAGTTCTTTAGTTAGGAAAACCCCAAACATTTTTATGTGTAATTTCATGTAACTGATAAGATGCTGATGGCATTTTCCATTCCACTTAAAGCTGGAAGTGAGGAAGGTACAGAAACCTCCCATATGAGGAAATTTCTTACAAAAGAGCATCCATATTCAGCAGTAGCAGAATCACCATTATATATGGCCAGAACAGGAAGCATATCTGCTTGAAAGTATTCAATTTTTCAAGTAAACAATGAGCAATTTGATTGTCTTGCCTTTCCTCTGAAAAATGGGTATAAACATGGATCACAGGTTATATTGAGATATTTATGGTTAATATGTCTCATTAACACTCATTTTGAGGGAAGATTTGAGCTTCTCACATTTTGACTTTGATGTTCATGGCTGTTGTGGCAATAACATTATCTCAGCAGAAATTAACGATGAAAACAAAAAGGAGCTATTTAATTGTTTCAATTAAAATACAAACTATTGAATTAAATTATAAGCTGCTTTTCATTTTTGTAGTTAAAATGAGCAGACATTAAAAAGTGGTTTAAGTTTCTAAAAACTTAAAAATTGTATTTAATAGCAAAATTAGCAAAAGATATTTAAAGATAATCTAATCTCATCTTCAGCAAGAGATGTATGCTTCCCCCAATGATGTACCTATGAAAATGTGATTAATTAAAAGAGATATTTTTGTTTGTTGAAACTCAACAAAATTCTCAATATGTACCTATTTTATTTAAATTGTTGATTTGATTTGTGCTGGAAAAATAAGCCAGAGGTGCATAGTAGAAGTTTTGATTGTACACCCTTTAGGACTTTGTAGCCATCCTGAGAAAGTAATAATTGCTGTTCATAGAAAACTCCACCAGGAATTATCCACCAGAATTATTTTTAGTATTCAGTAGCTTATTACACATCTGTTGACGAAGTTTAGTGGCAACAGAAATACAAATATAAATCTAAATACCACTAAGTTGCAGTCTATATTTAAAGTACACCAATATGTTGCCTGCAAATTGACCTAAACGGTTTTTGGACCATGAAGCTACAGTTGGTAATGTGCTATGATTTCTTTTCATGGGGTTACTGACAACAAGAAAGCACAGGATGAGAGATTCACCTTTATGCGGGCTTAAGTATCAAATGTCAGATACAAAAACGCATCAAAATTCACCCCTTATCAGTGAATGAACCATAAACTTTCTTTAAAAGTTTGACAAATATGCTGTTTCAAAATGTTAATGAAATGGGTACATTCCATACTTGTCTGGCCTTGCCAGTGCACAACTGCTTTATCAAATAATGAAACCTATACCTTTACCAAAGCGGTTTTCTTATGAAGCAAGCAGCAGCTTTGATTATTAAAACTTAATGAGTGATAATTGTCTCTTTTTTTTCCAAAGCAGAGCTCATTCCTGCCTGACACTAAACGTAATTCTTGGCTGAAACCAACAGACAATGCTGCTGCATAAAATATGCCTCTTAGTCAAAAGCATTAGATGTGAGTCATTTTTATCCTGTCAGAACATGACAGGTTTCTGCACAACTCACCCCACGCATTAGTAATAGGTGGTTTATCTGTGAAAATAAGACAAGGTATATCATGTTCCAAAGATCCTGTTTCAACACAACATTTATTTCACTCACAGTGACTCTACCTGCCTAAATTCATGTGGTTTATTCACATATGTGAATGTAATAAGAAGGTGTTAATTTCTTTCATTTTTAGCTATCTTTTGATGTCAGAAAACATAGTTTTGATGGCAACTGGGCAGATGAGAGTAGTCACACAATTAAATTTAATTATGTTTTTCTGAAACCAACTAATCTAAACTTCTTTTCTACTGCAAAAATGTATATCCTGTTCAATGTAGAGTTTCAACAAGTTAATTTGATTTCTGAGACAAGATTTAATGACATAAGGGACACAGAGTAGTTTTTTTTACCCTAATTTTCCATTGACCCTGTTTCTATAGGAGTTGGTGATTTGCTAAACTTTAAATTTTGATGCCAAACCAAACATGATAGTGTCAATATGGGAACATTTTGCTTTTATCATATCTGTTGCTTTTAAAGTAAGTTTGAGCAGGTGGTCCACTTGATTTAGCCACTCTCCTGACAACTTTTGGAGTAGTTTTACAAAATGATGCTGCCACCAGCATGTTTTACCATAGGGTTGGTCAGTATTTGTAGGAATGGAGTCGTGTCACACTCTCCAATTTCAAGATAACAGATTGAACATAGTCCTCCCTGTGAGATGTTCAAAGCTCAATTTATTGTCCTATAACCCAACAGTTCTTTAAATGTCTTCTTAACTCTCTGAACTGACCTCTCTGCTGTTTTCCTTTATGCTCTCTAATCAGCAATGTTTCCAACAAACTTCTTTCTGTCCTTCACGAACAGCTGTATTTCCACTTAAATTAAATTTCACACTTTTGAGTC
>CAEGAF010111877.1:0-18670 GCA_903067075.1 Micropoecilia bifurca
CCGGCAGAACTTCGACCACGTTCCGGGGGAGGTAGGGGACATTGAGTCTGAGTGGACCATGTTCTGCTCCTCCATTGACGAAGCGGCTTATCAGAGCTGTGGCCGCAAGGTCGTTGGTGCCTGTCGCAGCGGCAACCCTCGAACCCGTTGGTGGACACCTTCGGTGAGGGATGCTGTCAAGCTGAAGAAGGAGTCCTATTGGGCCTTTTTGGCAGGTGATGGTACCGGCGGGCGAAGCGGCATGCGGCTCTTGGGTCACTGAGGCAAAAACATGGGCGTGGGAGGAGTTTGGAGAGGCCATGGAGAAAGACTTCCGTACGGCTTCGAGGCGATTCTGTCCCACCATCCGTCGTCTCAGGAGGGGGAAGCAGTGCAGCACCAACACTGTCTATAGTGGGGATGGTGAGCTGCTGACCTCGACTCGGGATGTTGTGGGTCGGTGGACGGAATACTTCGAAGACCTCCTCAATCCCACCAACATGCCTTCTGTTGATATACTGTGTATATTTTATTCAAATGTTGTGCTTTATCCATAGGACCTGTTTTGTCCCTATTCTCAAGAATCACTGAAATATTATTATTAATTAACCAATGAAGCTTAAAGAAACGACAAAACAGAAAACAATCTAAACACAAATGGTAAAGATGAAAAATAACTCACCTACATATCATAGTGCAGCAAATAAAGCACCGTCCTCCACTCTTTTATCCAATGCCTTTTCTTAATGTTAAATCTTTTATCGCTTATAATAAACTCAAACTATCGCTATTGTTTCTACGTCACCAGTTGTGCTTATTTACTCTAAATTCACATGTGATATAGTTGGCCTTTATGGGATTTTCTGTCTGAAATCTAAATGTTGGTGAGAGAAATTAGTTTGTGTGTGGTGTGTTGCTCTTGCTGTGTCGCTGAACATCACACACTGCATGATCGAACCATTATACCTATAATTTTTTTTGTCGACCAGTGTGTCTCTCAGGTTTTGAACATGGGCCGACAATTGGCCAACAATTCCAAAATTGTGTAGTGTGACCTGGGCATTACACTGAAGAAATGAGGAAGGGAGGGTCAGTGGAGAGCACCGGAGTTGAGCCTTTTTTCATCCAGTGTCATCAATAGAAAGAGAAAAAGGCAGTGTTGAGAAACGAGATATTTACTATGTGTTTCTCATTTTACTACGTGTTTCTCATTGTTATCTTGTCTTCCCTTTTACAATGTCATATGTAAAAGTAAATCCACAAAGATGTCCCTCACTCTTCAACTTCACAATTTATTCAAATTCTGGTTCTGTTGGTGTGATTTTATAAAATGCATAAAATCAACATAGTCATCAGAAACCAAAACCACAAAGGAAACATCAAGTACCTGAGAAAAAAAATACAAAATACGACGACTCACCTTCGTAAACCATTGTGTGTGGCAATTGAGACAGTTCCACTCCAGTGGTTTGACTAGCTGTTTTAGCTCAATTACCTGTATATCAAGGTGGGTTCTTTACTGTCTGAAGCGTTCTAACATACCGTTTAGCGGTGGTCTCAAACAGCCCGTAAAGACGTTTTGCAAAGCCCTTGGCTTTGGTGTTACCAAGGCCAAGGGCTGACTTCATCACTGTCTAAGCTGTCCTTCCTGCGTACTTTCCCAAGGTACGAACAATAGATGTATTCATTTCATACAGAAACATTTTACTCAAGAAAGCGGGACCAAAGTTTATCAGCTATCTGTGTTTCTCATTTCAAACTGTTTCCTGAACCGCACAGAGCTCTCCTGACATCTCTTCTGACCCAGTGCACCAAACTGCATATTTTGATTCTAAAAATTAGTACACATTTCATATATCTTCGAACTCTTATAAAACAACCATGAGGAGTTTCAATACCAAAACATCTGTTACTTTCAATATTTTCTGATTAGTTTTCCACTTCTTTGGTTTATGATGAACTAAAACATTTTTCAGATGAATATATAACTTATATACTTCTAATATAAAATATTACTGTATAAATTGTGGTCATTATATTTAAGAAAAAGGTTCTCCTGATTAAGTTATATATTGATTAAACTATAAGTCTAAATCTAACCTAAATTGAGGTCTACTCAAAAAAATTATGATCAATATAATATTTCGCTTACGTTTAAACATCATTGAAACTAGCATAATTAAATTAATATTTCCAACAGCTGGAAGGAACGATAAAGCCGATAAATTAAAATGAGGTTGATAATTTTCATTTATCGTGCGATTAATTAATTTATTGTTTATCGTGACAGGCCTATGTGTATTTGTAGCTGGTGGGTTTGATGATAGTTGATATGTTAATAGTTGATGGTTGATATGATAGTTTGCTAAGCACCAAGCTGTATATAACCTCTGTTTTGGTGTTGAGTCATACATGACCGTATCCGGGATCCCTGATCATCTAGGGTGTTACTCCACCTGCTCAGTAGAGAGGCACCCAGCTCTGTGCTTTTCTGGCTTCCAGTAAAGTTTAGTTTTCAGCTGAAAAGCAGCATTTCTTCTTCTACTGCTTTTGATGTAATTGATTATAGTTCTTAACACTAGGCTAAGAACTAAGTTGTATACTGAACCTTTAGTATACAACATTTAATTTAACACAATTTGTATAAATACAAATGTGTTCAATTTATGGTCCTCTGGCATCAGATCACAGTAAAAAATGCAAAGTGAATAAAGGTAAAAGTAAATAAAAATGCTACTTTGCAATACTTTGATAAAATTAAACTAATTTGCTAATCCTTTTAAAACTAGGCTAACATTTGTTAAATATGAAAAAATGAAGACCTCGTGTGGCGAAAAATTGTCTGTTGCTGAAAAACAAGAATTATACAGTTACTTGAATCAGAACCATGGGTGAACCTTTTGAGATGAGTTCAGAAATAAATGTGTGCTGCTCTGCTCCCTCTGAGCCGCAGTTTGGGTAGCTTGCATTGAAAAGTCATGTGACCTGAACAGTTCTCAGCTTGGTTTTGGGCCCATTGGTCCACAGCCAACTCTGAATGCTCTCTGTGACCAAAGTTAGACTTTAATCTTCTCCTTTTCTTTAGTATGTTAGGGAAATAATTGCACACAGGAGTGATGGTGGTAAGAATATATTTTATTACATTGTTAATCAGCTCCTCTTTTGTTCTCTTCTAGCTTCTTTACCTAATGCTGGCGGAACTCTTCTCCAACAGGTAATCTTTACATTTGCTGAAATTTAACTTTAGCAGTGATGGGCACAGCTGACTTAAAAGTTAACTCCGCTAACTGCAAAGCACTAGTCATAAAATATCAATTTTGTAATGCTAACGGTGGAGCTTAGCTTACATATTTGAAGTTATTATCTGGCCGGAGCAACATATTAACAACTTAATCCTGTTTATAGTCCATCATGGTTGTTGGTTTTCTTCCCACTTGCGTGTATCAGGATGCAGAATAGTGAGATTTGTTGAGAATCAGTGACGTTCAGTTCGGATGAATGAGACCTGGACGTTATGTTGCATTTGAATCGGATACGTATCGGATACGAGTCACATTCGAAAAAGAACCTGTGCTGTTCACACTGCCATGGAAACATTGGATACAGGTTGCATTACGTCAAAAAAAAATCTGAATTGGGTCACTTCAGGCTGCAGTGTGAACGCAGCCAATGTGTCATTAGAATATCACCATCTGCAGGGTATAATTCCAAACCGACCCAAGCAGTTTGAGCTTTTGGAAGTTTTTTTTTTGGAATAGACTTGACACTCATAGTTCCAGTTTTATAGTTGAGTGTTGTTGACTTTGTTGCTGATTCTGCCTAATTGAACATGGTACGGCTTTGGTCAGAAAGCCCACAGGACCTCTGAAGATTTTAAACCCTTTACTGCATCCTAGGTATAGAATAAACATAGGATGTTTATTCCAAAAACATGTGTAGTATCTGTTTTGGGATTGTTACACAAAAATATACTTTAAGGATCATATGACATTTTTTAATCAAATCAATTAGCTAAGCTAAAATGAGCTCTGCTGTTAGTGGCAGTGTGCCCACCACAGCACTTTAGGAGTAATACTGGGTCCAGCAGCTCACAGGATGTTTTGTCTTTTTGAATCAGCTTGGATATGAAACGTACCCCTGGCCACCGGTACTGTCAGCGAGCGCCATGGACAACACCCACGATCATCTCCTCCACCTCCTACACTCTACCAGCACTTTTTTAAAGGCACTGAATATATGAAAGATTTTGTATATAACTACTGCGTGACTACTGAACGAGGACCAGATGAAGACTTTTGATAGATGCACTTAGCAGGCTCTATCACATCCTACTGAAACAAACTCAGCATTTTTCACTGGAGAAGTGTTTGCCAACATAGAAGGTCAAGATAAAGACGAAATAATCTACTGAGAAGACTATTTAGGTACAACCATGTGTACTGAATAGAGGAAGAGAACAGCTATCCTTACTGTATCCAGAGTGTTTTTATTGGTTAGGTCAAACTGGGTGGATATATTTCAGGTTTGTACTTGAACACAGAAATAAC
Source organism: Micropoecilia bifurca (assembly GCA_903067075.1). Taxonomy (NCBI): domain Eukaryota; kingdom Metazoa; phylum Chordata; class Actinopteri; order Cyprinodontiformes; family Poeciliidae; genus Micropoecilia; species Micropoecilia bifurca. The sequence continues at coordinate 4,527 of CAEGAF010111877.1, forward strand.
ATTGTTTTGTTGCTCTATTAATGCCGCTGATAAAATAGACCTACTGACCAAAACTATTTAATAATGACGTTAAATCCTCTTGGGATATGAATAAAAACTGACTTGAACTCAACTGAAATTCCATAAGGAATGTAATCTTGTCCACATGCAGACCAGTGACAGATGTGTAAGTGGCTTGATTTGCAAGACACTTGCATGTTTACAACAAGGTAGAGTGAGTAGAAGTATTACAAGTAGTTGCTGGAACATCCCACACTTAAAACAGCAAGTGAATGTTAAGGTTTAAAACATGGAAACAGCCAGCAGCCTCATTTTAATTCAGGTTGCATTATCTAGTCTGCAAAGAATCACAGAGAAATGACTCACCATGGTGACCACAGTAACGTATTTTCCACCACTTTAAGATCATCTCTATTCAGGGCCAGGGTCTATTATACAGCTATTTCTCATCAAGCCTCTAAATCTCCTTTAGCCCAAAGGTCAGTTGGCATCAGACACAGCTGCTGCTGATACCATGATACCATTGGCCACCAGCAGGCAAGGTGAGTGAAGTGTGTTGTCCAAGAACACAATACATAAGACACATAGAGCAAGGGTTCAAACTGGCAACCCATTGGTTACAGGGCAAATCTGTAGTTTTACTCAGATCTTCACCATAGAATCAAGCTATAAGTCCCAGAGCAGGTCCAGCACTAACCCTTCGGCCGTCTTAAGAGACGGGTTACTCAGACCCCACTGGCTTCAGCCTGTCCGCGGGTTGGACCAACTCCACATGCGCTTTTACAAGTTTTTATCTTCTGTCAGGTTTTGGAAACCTGTTGGGCTGATGGGACAGCCCCCCCACTTTCCTGCTGTCCGATGTGACATCTGCTGTGCTCACATCCTGAGCATCATGCTAAGACCCCGAAAGGGCTAAAGTGAGGATGTTAGCTGTCAGCATTACAATACTGCTGCTGTACTTAGAGATGTTGCCATGGAAATGGTCACTAACCACAATACAACAATGGCTGATTTAAATGTAAATGATCCAACCTGTTTATCCAGAGGAGGAAAATTAGCAGGAAAATGCAGTGGTATTGTTGCCGTTACCCATCCTCCATCACCAAGAAACCACAGGCTATGCATCCTTTACTTGCTCAGCTGGTTTATCAAAAGCCACGTTGTCTTTGTTGATTGTAAAGAGTCATATAAACACAGAGCTGCTCCTGTACATACTTGGTGTCTGCTATAGGTAACATACCAATCACCAGTCTGCATGTGCACTAAATGACATTCCCAAACAGACCAGGGACCTCATGTACAAAGGCTACAAATGCAATAAAAACTTGCACATACCATTTTCCACAAGAAAGTTCAGTTCTATCAATTAAAATGTGATCCAAGGTTTCACTAACCTTGGATCACATGCAGCTATTGATGTTTTTGAAACGCCTAGAAATTCCCCTGCAAAAATATCAGACGCAATCCATCCATTTTGTCTCAATACACCCTCTTGTCTGTGTAAGGCCAGAGGGCGCGAGTGCCAGTCTCCACCAGTCATTGGGTGAAAGATGGGGTATATCCTGGACAGGTTGTCAGCCAATCACAGGGCAACACAGAAACACACAACCACACACACTTTTGTCTGTAAGGATAATTTAGACAAACCACTTTATCTAATGTTCATGAAACCTTGGACAGTCTTGGATGACACAGTTCCCCAAGACAAACCGTAAGCACAGGGAAAAGTCGCAAACTTTTAACTTTTGATCTAGGATCTTCTTACTGCATGTGGCCGTTCAGCACACATCCCTATACATGAAGAATGTATCCATGCCACCAGTCTAAGGCACAAATCAACATTGTGCTGCAGTGGTTTGAAGTGATTCATTCTGATGAACAGTTTGATTTGGAGTCTCGGTGGGTAAATTCACTTGCCTGTCCCTCCAGATGCCAACATGGGAATGCTCAGGCTTGATGCACACGAAGTGATGTGTGACTGTCATCTTGTCTTTACAGCATCTTTTGTCTTAAAGAGTAAAACTGAGCGACGACTCGTTTCTCCTGGTTAAGCTAGAGTTGCGTGATTACAGATGAAATGTGAATAATCACGTAAATAGGTTGAAATGCCGCAAGTGAGTTCTCCCTTCTGTGAAGACATAATTTTATGTTGTGCATGTTTTCAGGATGGATTTATACTGTACCTATTAATGTAAATGGGGGGCTTGTCCAGTTAGGGGTCTGGAACTCCCCTTCATGTTCTTAATTACACATTGATTGGGATGTAAAAAGAAAAGATGTCTCTGATTTCATTCGTCTGGATTTAAGTGTACAGTTGGAAATCCAAGCAAGCCTTTGTACATGAAGCCCAGTTCCTCTGAGAACTAAAGAGCTTTTATCAATGATGTATACTGTTAGGCGTTACTACTTCCTGTTTAAGTCACAGACTCTCAGCACCATGTATCACACTACAGAGTCCTCTGATTTAGTTGAAAAGGAAAACTACTACTAAGCCCAATCGACAAATATCATTAGGTATCAGCCATTTTAATTCAATTTTTCTTTCCCATAGGGCAACACAGAAACACACAACACACACGTTCTAAATGCTATAGGATGTAGAACTGACTAGGTGAACAATTCTAAATCTACAGCATGAAATAATCAATACACCCGGGTCACCATATGTTCTCTGCTGCTGAAGGACAATTTTTTTTAGAGAATAAACATACCTCCAGTATGGATGTTGAGATCAACAACCCAAACAGATCCATCCACAAATAAACCATCTAGCAAATTTTAAATCAATAGAAAACGAGTCAAAAATAATTCAATAACAATAGGAAAAACCACCAACTTTTTTAAGAAACTAAAATAAAAAAACAAACAAACAAGGGAGCATAGTAAACATGATCAGTTTCTTGACCAACTTTGGATGCCTAAGGGTTTGGGAAACCCCCATTTTTTAACCATTTCTTAAAAAATGTACATAAAAATATGTTGAAGTCATCAATCAGAATGTATGTTGAATGATGTACAGCCCATCCTGATGAGAGCTAATCTTTTTACTGAACATCTTTAGTGAAGCTGAGAACTTTGGTGAACAGACGAGTCGTTTTTATATATGAGTGAAATGAGGATTTTCTGACTGTTTTACATGACAGCATTTGTGCACTCAAGTTAAAAAAGTGGTACTTTTATCCCATGATGCTCTCACTTTGTGTAATCTGATACAGATCTCAACACTACACAAGACTCAATGGAATCTACTGAAAGATGTTTCTGTGGAGGTTTTCTGTGTTTAAGATGGATTTCTGCTCTAAGCATGGATTTGTAGCAAACTATAGTATTTTTTCAAGCATTGGTCTTTGTTGTAAAATGTTATATTCTGAAAAAGTGCAACGCTACTTATAGAGGTATGATGTTTTTGATACTAAATATTTATTGTACATTTAATGTGGTTTTCTAACAGTAAAAAACATTTAGTATCACTGAAATGGAATCTGTGCTCACATCAACCCCCCGCACTGTATATCCCACCTCCATTGTCATGTAACTACCTCCTCATATGCTGTTAACATTGGAATCATTTTATCCTCTAGTAAAATGAGCTGACTGAGAAATATGCTGATTGATGTGTTTGTTCACATTTGAAATGGAGGCTAACAATGTGTAAAGCATTTCACTTCCCACACATCGTCACTGTTCCTGCAGCGACTCTGCTGCTGCTGTTAGATCCAGACAGGTGTAGTTCAGATGGATCTGTTCTAGAGGAGGTGGAAGAACTGATTAGTTCAAACCTTTTTTGCTCTTAACAGTAACTCTGCCATGATAACAAATTTTGCTGAGATTGGTTGTTTAAAAAATTATTGTGATAAACGCTAATATTGTTTCAAGACCTTTTGACACTGATTTAAAGGAAATGACTAATAATAATGTCGCTGGTGATTTACCGCCATAGATGGATACACTTTATTTTCAAAAGAACAACACTGGAACTGATAAAAAAAAAGTTCAAAAAACAATATTGATAGTTTGATTATTTTGCTACAATAGCTAGAATTTGATAATCTTGATTTTTGAGTTTGAGCTGTTTTTTCACAAATACAAATAAAAAAACTGCAATTATAACTTTTGCTTTTTAGGTTGGCCAATTAAACTAATCCTGCTCCCCTAGATTTTTTTTACTTTTACTTTCATCAGTTCTTTGGCAAACTAGCTGCTTCAGCATGTCTTTTTTTTGTTTTGTTTTTACAATGGGACATTGTGGGGGCTTTTTGCTGGTAGCTTGGCTTCACATAGACATTGTCTGATTGTTGCAGTACTCAGGCAATCGCAGATCTCTTGATCCTCCTGGAGCTGTTCATTGGCTGAGCCTTTGCCATTTTGGTTATTCTGCGATCCATTTGAATCGTTTTTTCTTTTTCTCAACTTTCTGATTTTGGCTGCCATTTTAAAGCATTTGGTACCGTTTTAGCTGAACAAACTAATTTTCTATATTTCTTCATAGGTTTTCCCCTTTTTTAATTAAAATGCTCTTCTGAACAGTGTCTTGAATTACCCATCGTTTTTCAAGAACAAATGCATCCAGCATATGCAGCATCAGTTGACTCGACCATTGAATAAAAGTCACCTGTTTTTTCTTCTTCACATAATGACCTCATTAATTGAACTCAGCACTGCTATGTTTTTTAACACACCCTTTTCAGTAAATTATCCAGTTTCACAGAACCAGCAGAATGTATATCATGCCTGTTGGGTCTGTTGGTTTTCTATACCTTTACTAAACCTCCTAGAAACTTACTTTCAGTGTAGAAGTTGAAATAAAAAAAAAAGTGATTTATCTTGCTAGTGATGTGGGACTATTATTTTGAACATAAAAGTATAATACTTATATTGCAACTTGCATGGCTTGTTTTTTTTGGTTTTGGTTTTACAGTTTTCCCCCTGCTCTGCCTGTTCCCAGGGAAAATCCAACAAGTAAACTAATGGAAGCCTGATCTTCACAGTGGATTCAAATAACAGATCAGTCAGAAGCTACAGCTCAGACAGAAGCTACAGCTCAGACGCTAACTTCAACAGTGAGCACTCTATGCAGCTGCTTCTTGTGGCCCCGTCTGTATCCACATAAGTGTTTTTTGAAACTGCTCTGAAAGTTCTGGGGAAGGACCAAATAGGTTTCAATAAAAATAACCCGTAGGTTGCCCTGTAAGTTTTAGTAATATACCCTGAATGTATGAGAACGATGCCTAGTCGTAGGCTCAGGAAGGTAACCAATGAATGTTGGGGAAATAACCTGCAGGTATGGAGAAGGAAAAGTGGCCAGAAAATAACCTGTAAGCTCAGTGAGGTGAGTTCTGGAGACATAAGGACAACACAATGTGTTTCTTCCCTGCCAACATCAGAGATGGAGGATCACAGTTTTTCCAACCAGTCTGAGAAATGTTGAACAATGAAGAAATTACCCAAATGCTGATTTCTCTAGGAAGACGGAAAACAAATTCAATGACACAGAAAAATAAACACTTCAAACATCACCAGCCATTATCTTTTAATTGTCTGTTGAATCCTTCAAATGTACAATTTGTAACATTTACAACACACATTTAAGTTGGTAAGATTTTTATGCAGTTACAATGGATACAGCTTCACCAGCATGTGTCCTAAGCAGATCACAAATCTGATAACCATTCATATCTTTAAAAACAAGATGCAGCATGGGCCCAGACAGAGGAACACACTAGGTGACAGCACAGTGTCGCACATGCTCAGATAGGCATGTTAGCAGGACCCACATCAGCCATGAACAACCAGTTGGCTTTAGGGAGGGAAACTGCTCTTCATAGCATCTATTATCTACAAAATATCAAAAAATGAGCTTCATCCACAGCATAATAAATAGTCGCTTTACACAGATTTCACTATGTGTTAACAAATTTGGATTTGCAACTATAAGCTTTAATAAAACTTTATGTAAACATGATTTTAAATTGGTGGAAGCGATTGGCTGATATGAACTGAGAGCATACTTTCGGTATTCCATCCATCCATCCATTTACTGGGGTTCGGAGGGTTGCTGGTGCCGATCTCCAGCCAACATACTTTTGAATTTTTAACAGTAAAATCTGCAGAGTAAAATCTATGAAGAGATGGAGACAGAGCATAACATGAAGCCTGAAGCTGTTGGATCAAAGCAAAGAACTCCAAGCTCAGACTTGTGCATCTCTGCTGATAGTTCAACAACATGATGCTTCAGTCGGAAAAAGCACACTCACAACATTCCTAAAGCTAGCTGCATTTACTCCGAATCTTCATCAGGGAGAGGTTGGATACAGTTGGGGGTTCAACTTTCACTATCCAGCCATTGGATTAGGTGGGTGTGGGAAAGGAGTGGAACTCAAACACTAAAATCTCACTTCCAAGGCTTAGAATAAAAAGTTTAGGACCCAAGGTGTCAGGAGAGAATGAAGCAGGGAGCAGAAGACGTCAAAATGAAAACGGTCACAGCTTGAACAGGACAAAAACATGCACAGGTTCTACTCAGATTAAACTCCAGCTACATGAGACATGACTGGCTGCTTGAATCAAATAAATCATAACAAGGAGATTTTCTTTTTTTTACTTTTGAAAATTCTTTGTACCTGGTTTGGTGGGTTAATGGTGTCACAGCTGTGGTCTTAAAGAGTTGTCTCTTCTGTTGCTTCAGGCACAACATACATGCACACATGGGGGGCAATCTTAGCTTAGACTGAGATATCACTGCAGGTCAAATACCAGTTCATCACTGGTGGGAAGTCTATCCACATAAGGATAAGGAGACACTCCAACTCTTATCCTTTTTATGGCTTTCAAACAGAAACAACGTGAAGTCCTGGAAGATTTCTTGACCTAAATATATCACATCTGGGTAAAATCTGTTTGCTTCTACATCAGTTACAAATGACAGTAGCTCTTGAATATAAAATGTTTTACTGTTTGTTTCTAAGACTGAGGCTGAGGGGACAAAGGATGGAGAGGAGCAGATGTCTGGCTGGCAGTTAACGCGATGCGGTACCTTGGCACATGACGATGGGGCACAATGGGGCAGCAGTCATGAGGAGTTGGGTGGTCAGGCAGGCATTCAGGGGTGTTGGAGGTGTTGGGAGTGGACACAGTCATTTAGCTCTGGGCAGTTAGCCGCTGCTCTGTGAGCGAGGCCTGGTGCGACACAGTCTTGTTTTCATGAGATCTCAGTTTGGACACCACATCAATAAACGCCAGGCTCTGCACCTCCTTGTGAAGAGGCTCTGAAAACAGAAGAGGTTCAGAAAATAAGTCCAGTTTACAGACAAGCTTACCCAGCACCAGAGACAGTGGTGGGCCACTAATGCGTTACTAGTGGAGATGACTTTTCATTTAGAAACTTTGCTAACTTTGAAAACATTTAGGACACTCAAAATTACATTTTTCGGAATTCTAAAGCGCCAAGTAACTTGGCTGTTTTGTAAGCTTTCAGTTGAAGTTTTAGTTCTTGACTGTTAAAAATTCTTCAGAGTTAAAAGTTATTAACCATGCAGTGATTTTGAAATGGGTGAAGACATTATGTTATGTTGTAAAATGTTGGTTGAATTAACACTTTACTATTAGTTTCCATTAAATACAATATTAGTGTGGTATGTTAGCATTAACTTTCATTAAATCAGAATCAGAATTCACTTTAATGTCACTGTGCACGTAAAAGCACAACAAAATTTTAGAAAATAGCAACTCTTGAAGAAACACAGAATTGGGATGTTAAGAATAAATAAATGAAGATCAGGTTTTTAGATACTGTGCTCAGGGCAACAACAGTTCTTGAGAAGAAACTGTTACTGTTTGTAACTTTATTGCCCAGAGGTATGTGGTGCCCAGAGTGTGAGGAGTTCTTGGTGATGCTGCAGGCTCTCTGGAGCCACCACTAAACACAGTATTGGTGTAGCACGTTAGCGTTAGCTTCTGCTAAATACCGAATTGTCATAGCGATTTAGAATTAACTTCAGTTAAATACTGTATTGGTGTAGCATTTTAACGTTACCAACACTATTGCTCATCATTAGTTCTTTAGAGTTCTTTTAGTTAGCAGTGCCTACCACTGACCAAAGGTTTTCTCACCTGAGCTCATGACTGCACAGATGAGGATCATGGAGTTGTATTTTATCTCCGGTGCGCTCCGTTCATCAGACAGCAGCTTGTGAAGCACCGACACAAGGTTGGCTCCAACAAAGTCCTTCTCAGCTGCGACTGAAAACCCAAACTGTTCTGTTATCACAACAGTATCCGAACTTCCATCACAAGGGTATTCTTTGTTTTCCCATCTGGCAGAAAAGCTCAGAGGAACACAGTTATGGATGTTTTGAAGCGAACCAAATACAAAAGAATCAGTTTTAGATTTCTATTCATAAAAAAATGTAAAACCATTTTCTTTTCACTTCCTAATAAAGCATTATTTTGTGCAGCTCTAAAATTTGTGGTTAAGAAGTTTCAAAAGTAGAAACATTTAAGAATTATCATTACTAAAACCTGAGAAGACACGTTATTTACACGTTATATCTGTATTAAGCAAAAGGCAATCAGAACAGAGTTGACATGTACAGTGTCAGCTCCATTCTGATTATCAGTGGTCTTACCCAAATCCAGCGCCGCTATAAGCCCCAGAGCCACCAGTGCTTCGTTCTGCATAATCATATGTTCACTGGTTGCCATGACTACTAAATGCTTGACTCCTCCCTTCTGGATCACAGTTCTGACAACTTCCTACAATCCAAAAAACAGAGGTAAGAAGCATTGCAGTGAAATATCCCAGTCCCAAATCATCTGTATTCCTAGCATGAGTCTAATAATCCAGATCAGCAGGATTAAAGACGTGCTGCAAGGCAGAGCAGCAAGAAAGTCCTCGGTTCAAATCTCAGCAAGTGCTGAGTTTGGTCATTGACATCTTAAAGCTAAAGATTAGGGTGATGGCAAAAGGCATTCCAACCTCAAAGGCTTGGAGCCTGTCATTGAAAAAAAGAAGAAATACCAGCGGAAACATTTAAAAAGCTGAAGATTTCTCATCACAAACTTTTTGTTGAATAAAATCTGAACATGGGTTACCTTAGACTTGCTGTGTCGGATCAGAGCCGACAGCAGGCGATTGGACTCGCCCATCACCCCTGCGTGATCTTTGGCTTCACACCACTCCACTAGCCTTTCAACCAGCTTCCCATTGGTTCCCAGCTGCTCCGCGGCTTGAGCTGAACCAAGGCACAGCGGGCAAGCAGCATTAGCAACAAGTAAGGAGGAGTTGTCTTCATAGTTGTGTGTGTATGTAGGTAGAACTCTAAATTTGGGCTCGAGTAGAATACCAAGAAACTCTATTGGTCATCAAAACAACATGAAGATTTGAGTGGCAACTTTACTACACAATGTGTTGGACATCATTGGACCTTTCGATTCTTCTCCACAAACGTCAATGTGTTTGATTAATTTCATGCTACAGAACAAAAAGTACAATGAATATAAAACATGGTTTTCAACCTTGTTTAGAACACAAATACTGAAAAGTGTGGTGTGAATTTGTATTCAGTCTCCAGAAGACAACTAATTAGTGAACAGGGTTCACCTGTGTGTGAACCTGCTGCAAACCTACCAAGGCAACGGCTTTCCTTCTAGACAGGCTTACGCACATATCTGAGGCTGTTGGAAGCATGAAATGATTCTCAAAGATTCTTGTGAACACGTAACCTGATCTGTGCGTAAATGCAGTTTTGTCTGTGTGTATCAGGCGACTTGTGCTATTTAACATTATTTAACATTTGTAGGCGTAGGAGAAGGTTTGAATTCACAATTATCAGATTTGTGAGGTTGAAGTTAAGTGTAATTGTATTTGTGTGCTTTTTTTTTGTATTCGTAATTTATTCATATTTGTGTATGCATTTGATTACAAATTTACAAGTAACCGGAGTTGCGTACAAATTTTCTTTTTACGGTTTACAAATCATGTTTCACAGATACAAATATCTAAAGTTACACACAAATTCGCTTATATGGATTACAAATCCAGTATTACATGTGCACAGGTTTTTTTTGGGACTATTTTCACTCCATAGGAAATGATTCTCAAAAATCCTCCTGTACTCATAACCGGATCTACACGTAAATGCAGTTTTGTCTGTATGTATCAAGCAACTTGTGTTATTTAACATTATTTAACATTTGTAGGCGTAGGAGAAGATTTGAATTCATAATAATCAGAACTGAGAAGTTTGAGTTAAAAAATTTGTAAAATTGTAATTGTAATTGTGTACGCGCACAAGTATTTTGAGATTATTTTCACTCCATAGTAGTTGGCAAGGTCCTGATCTGTTGACAGGACATCTTTAAGTCACATTGAGATGCAATGTTAGAAGACCAGAAGACGTCTGGTTTGCCAACTCGGGAAAAGGGGAAAAGGTTCTCTACTCAAACCAAAGCTACACTTTCTGGATCCAAATAATTCACAAATAATTGGTATGAATTAAGGTTTCAATTATTATTATTATTTTTTTTTTTTTTACTTTTAACACCATGTTTTTTCAGGCATGATTTTGAAGTGACCCAGCCAGAGTTCAAGTCAATAGATAATCTATGGAAGGAGCTAAATATCAGGAGGAAGGCAAGGAGGAGTTCCAACTGGCTATTAGCAAGAAAAAGACTTTGACTGCTACAGAGCCATAAAAGAATTTTTCCATTGATTATTTAGAAGGGTACAAATCATTTCAACCTTTTGTTTTCCAAATTTGTAAACAAAAATATATCTATTTTTAATCAAGTACTGCTTCACAACCTTCTGGGTTGAATGAAAATAAAATAAAATCTTGATTTTAGGCTTAAATACAAAGAACCTAACGTGAACATACAACTCCCAGGGTGGAACATGGTGGTTGTAGTACATGGGGACCTCAGACACAGGGAAAATGCATGAAACTAAACCCTGGAAAATCCAGTAAGAAGACCTGCTGGAGGCTGGGTGGATGTTCAACATCCACCCTTAACATTCAGCCAAAGATGCACATCATTATTCTAGTCAAATTCCAGACCTACGTCTAATCAACATAGATACAAATCGTAAGACTTCCAACTGTAATTATAATAAAAGGTTCTACAAAGCACAACACACTTTTAAGATTTTATTTATCTTGATGTTTGAAAAGTGGAGAAGTTCAAGAGGTAGAAATACATTTGTTATATATTCTGTTCTTGATTAATGAAAGGAGTTGGGTTAGATGTTGAAGCATTGGTTCAAAAGGAATAAATGTCATGTTTTGACCTAGAGGTGTGCCAATCCATCGGCCACACATCATAATTGGACGATTTCTGTGAAAAAGTGTATGATGGATGATCGGCAATCACCGTCTCTTGTTGCCGATCACCAAAATCAATCACATTTATCTCACTTCGCAGCGTTTATCTCATGTGCAGCTCATCTCCTCTGTCCTTCACACTGAGCAAGCGCGCAGCAACAAATCCTGTCAGCCTTTGATGCTCTGACAGTGAATGGGGACGTTTGTGTGTTGAGGAGGAAAGTTTCTTCGGGGGTGAAGCATTCTAATCAGCAGAGTTTGGCCTCCTGGATAGTCGGTATTGGAATCGGCAGCAAGAAACCTGATTAGGGCATCCTAATTAATAAAATCTTTAATCTAAATGATTTCATTTCTTTCACCACTCGCTGGGAACGGAGCTGAAAGGAGGGACAAACTACTGTACCTTGAGTGTCGATGAGCATTCGTAACGTTCCCAGTAGTTTGAACTGGACTGGAGGCATTTCAGACTGCAGGAACCTCAGCACCACGTCTGCCACACCAGCACACAGCATTTTGGATTTGTTCACCACTACAGACATACAGAGACGTAGACACTTCACACCAGTCCAAAGGTCCAGCACTTTCTCCTCATGCTTTGTTTAACCCGTCAGGGTTTTGGTGCTTTTGTAGAAAGTACAGTTGAAACTATGAATTTACATACACTGAATAAAAACACACATCCATCTTTTCATCTCACTGTCTGAAGTTAAATCACACCAAAGTTATGTTGTACTATGTCAATTAAAATTACCTAAATTATTTCTATTTGCTAAATGCCAGAAATATAGTAGAGAATGTGTCAGAGATTTATTTATGAATGTCTTTAAAATCAGAAGTTTGATCCGTTTGATTTAAATTTGGACAATGAGAAAATAAAGAAATTACATTTTATTTATATAGCACTTTACAACAGTGAGTACTGCACCAAAGTACTTTCCATTAGCACAGGAATAAAAAGTAAGACACTAATACAAAATTAAATAAAATGAGTATAAACATAAAAATGACAAAATACTACAATGTACTAAAAGCAGTTCTAAATAAATGTGTCTTTAAGTTGTATACTTCTGGTTTGTACTACAAGTCAAAAATGGACATTTAGCATTGTGATAGAATGTCACTACAATGAGTTCAGTAGAAGTCTAACTGCTGCAGAGAATAAGGATGAAACTTTCAGTGTGAAAACCGTATAAACTGGTTCATTCGAGGTCGATCATCTTGTGCAAGTGTAAGGTGGGAGAAATGCAGCATCTCACCAGGTATGGCCAGGTTCCGCAGAGCGCTGAGCGCTGCATGCTGCACCGTCACATTGCCTTCTTCAACATGCCGTTCCAACAGCTCCACAAGTTTCTGAACAATCCCAGTGTCCACCATGTGGATGCAGTTCCCGTCTGCTCACAGTGCGACACAAACATGAATAATTATATCAAGTAATAACAATACTTGCTGCTGCTACTGCAAGGAAGTTGAAGAGAAAAGAAAAATAAATACATATACATACACACATACATATACATACACATACATACACACATGCAGTGCTGCTTGAAGGTTTGTGAACCACCCAAACATGGACATTGTTTTCTAAAGAAAAATTATAATAATCATGTGAAATGAACATTCAAATCTCAAATTGTAATGTGGACCTTCTAAATAAGGAACACAAACATACATATTTTCATTATTTATTCAACAAAAGTATTTTATGTCAAAAACAAAAAATCTGCCAAGTGCAAAAGTATGTGAACTCTTTCAGTTAAGCACCTTGTGGCTCCTCCTTTTGCAGCCATTACTTCAACCAAACATCTTCAGTTACTATAGATGAGTGTCTCACATCTGCTTTTTGGGATTTTTGTCCACTCTTCCCTGTAGAACTCTGTCAGGTGAGAGAGGTTGGAGGGACATCTGACATGTTCTGCCCGTTTCAGATCTTTCCACAGCATTTCTATGGGATTTAGATCCGAACTTTGACTGGGCCAATCTAGAGTGCAAATCTTCTTTCTCTTAAGCCATTCTTTGGTATTTTTGCTGGAATGCTTTGGGTCATGTTGCATAATCCATTTCTGTCCCAGTTTCAACTGATGGCAGGAGATTCTGGTCCATAATTTGTTGATAGTCCTGGGAATCGATGGTTCTCTGGATCATATGGAGTCGTCCAGGTATATACATTGATCCCAGCTGCTGAGAGGTCTGTAACTCTCTGGAGGTGATGCCTGCGTTGGCCTTTACCTGCATTATTATTTTTCTGTTGCTTCTTTGTGTACGTTTTGATGGCCGTCTACTTCTTTGCAGCGATGCTTAGTGGCCTCCATTTGTAAAGGATTTGTCTTACAGTGGATGGATGAAGCTGTAATCTCTTGGTGATGTTCCTCTATCTTTCCCCAGACTGATGGGCCGTCACCACCTTCTTCCTGGTGTCCTCAGATGTCTCCTTTCCTCTCAGTGCTGTTGATCTGTTCTTTATGCCTCGACACAACCAAACAAACCCCTTTTAACCAGTGCAACCCAAAACTTTTCCCAATGATGTCTCGTTTGATTGGTCTGCTTAACTGATTACTTGAGCACTCAGATGTGTTTCACTCGAGTCTTTTACCTAGTTGACTTTACCAGTGCAGTTGTGGTTCTTTTACTTTTGGAGATGCTCTGATTCCATTTTCCAGTTAGTTTGCTTTCAGCTCACACATTTTCCTCAAAAGAAGTGAATGGAATTGATGAACATAAACCTGACATTTCATATACAAAAACTGGTAATGAGAAAATAAGAAAATCATGGAAAACAAAGAAAAATCTAAACTACTCAACTAGTTCACAAACTTTCTCATACAT
>CAEGAF010111886.1:0-117698 GCA_903067075.1 Micropoecilia bifurca
TGGACCTAATTATATCCATCATGGTGCAGTTATTATTATTTTTAAATTTATAATTTTTTTTGTGGGAGCCGAGATATAACGCAGAGCAGCAGATAGTAGAAAAAGAAAATATGTCTTTATTTCTTATCTTCAATGTACAGCCCTTAAAACCACACACAAAAAAGAATATTTTCCAGAAAAACTCAGACATTACAATAAATCAATGTTTGTGAGGGATTTAAATAAATGGGGTTACTTATTAAAAACTTGCTTTTATTTAGAGCCTTATTTTTTTTGTAAAGATGTGGTAGCAGAGAATAGATCAGTGACACTTAAGAAATCTCCCTGTTTATTGCTTCCCCCAAAAATGAAATGGGATTTTCTCCCTTTGATTACACCATGTTGTGCATTGTTCCTTTAAATATCTGTGCCAATATCTGGAAATCGTAACACAGTTTACTCAACGTTAGTACAATATGAGAATCTTATATCAACTGATGCCTATTTGTGACTGTTTAGCTACTGGAATGGAGATATCTTTTATCGTTTGAAAATAATAGAGACTGTATTTTTGCCAGGTGAGATGCTGAACTACTACACCAAAATCACATTACATTGCTGCAAACTGTTGAGTTAGAAAGAATTATGAATTCCATAAATCTGCTCTGAATGGAAGCAGCAGAAAACAGAGATATAAAAAACAAGACAGAAGGTTGATCTGCGGTTCACACTAAAAATAGTGTTACTCCATTCATTTGAGTCAGACGACATCGAAAACAGATGCCACAGCTCATTATCAAAAGGTAAAACACAAGGGGGAGGAACGTTTGCACATTGCAGTTATTTATTTCTCACAAACTACTTTTCCCAATTCCTGTGAAGCCAAATCAACCCCTCGCTGCTATGCATGCCTCACACTTGACTCCAGCAGCTCTGGCATTCGCCATGTTAATATTGATATGTATGAATAACTAAATCTGAGCTAATCAGATTTTCCAGATGAAGTGCTAGAGAAAACTAGCTTGCTATTTACATAAAGACACTGACAAAATAGGTTGGCGTTTAATGGGATGTGATGGATTTTTGTCAGTGGGATGGGAGATACTTAAGGTGCAACCAAAACCCCCAAATCAACTTTTATGCAATCTGTCTAAATAGGTCCTTAAACATGTCATCTTTAATTTTGTGTGCAAATTTTGACATTTTCTTGTAAATTAGGTTAATTAGTTTAATTCTGTATTTTGCCTTAAACCGCCATGAGAATTATGACGTTTGTAGCTTGTCATTTTTTGAAACTGAAACCAAATTGTGTTTGGATATTACAACATCAGACAGTGACGTTAATCCGCAGCAGCTACGACAAGGAACCTCCATTAAAACCATCAGGGTAGGCATAAAGTTATTCTTTAAGTCTTCCTACTGTCAGATATGATCAAGAGCTATGGGTGGCTGATTAAAGCGACGCCTTCTCCCCCAGAGAATGCATAATATAACAGATGGTTCTAGCAAGGATAGAAGAGCAAGGCTTTGTGTGTCTTTTGTGTGTTAGTGACGCCAAACCTCCTCATTGGCATGGACGACACTTGGCCTTGACTCTCTCTGAGACACACAGATAAAGGTGAGGCCTGACATTCAACTGAGCCAGCCACTTATTCATCTTTCTCTTGCTGTCACTGCAGGACGCCTGGACACACAGACCAGCCCTCCGCCGCCCCTAAGTAAATACTGCTGCATCACCGAGGCACGGGCAACGTAAAAGATTTAACATGGGAGTTCTAGGCGGCAGGTGACTGTGATTTCCTTGACAGGTGCAGCTGAATAATATATAATAAAGCGCAGTCACGGGAGATGTGTTAACAAAGACCTAAAAGCCCTTTTGACAGCTGTACATTATGTTGAATCATCACGTAGCCTCGAGCGCTAAAGTTATATGACTCTGGAAAACCGTTAGGGCCATTTCAAAGTACAGCAGACAAGATGAACAGTCAAAATGTGAAATGTAAGTCAGAGTAAAGTCCTTGCCAAACTAATCCAAAAATAACCACAAAAATTTAACATTAACATTTACATCAGGTGAGAGCTGAAATGTTTTCATCACTTTATCACACAGGATTCATGTATGGGATCCTCACATGCTCTCAAAGTTTTCAAACTGAGGCCCGCTTATGTCTAAAGAACATACTTTATTGCACTTCTTTGGCTAAAATATTGTCCTTTCGCCATTAGTGGGCTGATATGTTTTTTCATACATCAAACTTGGGGCAGAAAGTAAAGCGTAATATAAACAGCAGTGATGCAACAATTCAAGTTTGCTTTTAGATTTTTAACAGTTAATGTGAAATGCTTGACAGGTGAATAATATATAATAAAGCGCCGACATTTCTGACATTGATGTTTTAGCTCGAAAGTTTCCAAACTGTAGATGTTGTACATTTTTTCATTTGAACAATTTTGCCTTTTGTTACTTAAGTGGGTTTCTGTATTGGCTGCCTCCACTGTCTCAACATGATGTGTTTTTGCATCTTCAGAATATGCTTTTTAATTATTCAAGGAACTGTATTGTTTAGGATTTTCCCTGACATTTATTTATTTTACTACCTTAACTCACTACCAAATGGGGCAATTTGTTTTATGTAATTTACTCAATTAATTGTCAGAATAATCAATAAACTACTCAATTACTAAAATAATCCCTCACAACAGCCCTAGTTCACACTGTTATCTCAACTTTCCCATCAGGTCCACTTGTTCATCCATATGTCTTCAGTCTGTCTTCATTTCAGATGGTTGCAACCAAAGAAAGGCTCTCTACTAATAAATACTTGAATATTTGAAAATCAATTCAAATAATTGACATACTGGCAGGTTGAAATGAGCTGTAATAAATTTTATGACATGAATTTGGTTGTAATCTAATTGTAGAACAGCTTTAATGCAGAGCAGCAATATTCCTTTATGTGACACACAGCAGTCAATAGATGTGACAAATTTAATTGTAAAACAGGGAGTTTTATTCTTATTTGATGTGAAGTCAATCATATATATGAAATGTTTATGCTATGGTAAAATAATAATTAAAAACCCAAAAGATATCCTGCATACACAGTTTATTTAAATCCAAGATTATTCAGAATCGTGGTACATTTAGGTTAAATGTAATATTTTCACAAGTTTCTTTCAACTGAACAAAATATTGACCTTTTGAAGTGGCCCAGCCAGAGTCTGATAAGGGACCAATAGGACTTATAGATTAGGGTGATGGCATGGAGGCTTTCCACCCTCCAAGATGTTGGGTTCTTCAACAAAGATAACTTGTCAAGATATCAAGCAGCAACATGCAAAACGCTGTTCAACGTGTAAAAAGCATTTGATTGCCATTTTTTTAAGATTTTCCATTGATCAAGTATCATCAATATTGTCTCCAGCTGGTTGCAGGCTGAGGAGAGACCCCTGTTGTTGTAACAAATAACATTTTCTTTTAGTTTATTATCTTTTGTTTGATTACTTACTACCAAAATTAGATTGGCTATAACTTTGTTAAATTAGGTGTATTTTTTAGGCTCTGAGATGTGACTGGACTATTTTCACACCTGCATGGGTAGATGGCGTCAGCAGCTTCCACAAATACACAGAAAGGTTCACACCAGATTCTGATGATGGGTTTTAGCCAACCATTAAAATCCTTGTTTCCAGGTATGTTAAATAGTCCCTATTCCATCACAAAGGAGTTACAGTGCTTAATGCAAAAGGGAAGTTTAAATTATATTAGCATAAGCATTTAAACAGAGAGTTTCAAATAAAACTATTTTGCAGAAGGCTGATTGTTTAAAGATGAATGAGAATAAAACTACAATCGACCAGCATTACTATTGATGGGACAAAAGAGTGCATTTCTATAAAAATAAACAAAATGCAATTTAAGACCATATTTAAAATGTTTTAAGATGTGGCTACTTAATACCTTGCAGAAACCATGTAAATACTTGAAACTGCTTAAACACATGAAAAAAGTGACAGAACAAAGTTTTTTTTGTCAAAAATCTGAAGAAATCTTAAACCTGCACTACAGTCTTTGAGCTTCTTGTTCAGCTCAGTTACAGGTGCTGCCATTTATTCATGAATGAAAGAGCAATCCTGTCGCAAACATAGGAAACAACATAATTATCAGCTCTGTGTGCAGAGTTGTGTGCACGCCTTGTTGTGTGTGAATAAACCAGTACTTTTCTCAGTGTTTGCTTCAGACTTCACAAAGAGTGAATAAAAAAAAACATAAAAGTTCACAGACATAAAAGTTTCAGCACATCTGCTGCTGCTAAGCTCACATACATCAGTAGTAGGAGAGGTTAGATGAATGTCTGCCCCGGTGTGCACCAAGCTGTTAGGCACACCTTCCCTCCTGACTGCTCAGTCACTGCTGGAAAAATATTCATGAATTGGTCATGCTATATTAAGCTGTCACTGGCTTGGGTGATTAATGATTTCGGCACATGTGGATGAGTCACTGACCGACAGCAGCCCGCCAACCAACCAACTGACTGCAAGAACTCTGGACAGGAACGTGGCTGCTGGAACAGGAGCCAAACTCAAATAGGTGTCAGCTTAAACACCCGTAGGCTCTAACCTACATTGCTCAAATATAAACATATGAACACAGACATGCACACCCAAACCCACTGTCATTAGCTCCAGTTTCTGTTGAATGATCACATGACCAGAGTACAATCAAAGCTGCCCTGTCATTTCCTGGACCGTGTCCGGCTTTCTGCAAATGTATAATTCCAGGATTGTTACCTTCCCCACATTTCCTGACCCAAGTCTTTTCACCTCCACACACAAATGCCAAAATTCATCCTCTCTGTTTTCATTTCCGACTTCCCATGGTTTCTCTTATCTACCTCTAATCTCCCTTCATTTTGTTTCTTTTTATTTCATTTCCTTCCCGGTCCACTTCAAGCTTATTGCCACAAAATCAGAAGCTACTCACAGCACCAAATACCTAACACCAATGAAATCAGAAATATATTAATACAGAGACCTCAAAGTCAGAGGGTGCCTAAAAGGTTCATTTGTTGTCACAGACTTTTCAGCTCTCTGAGGCAATAAATGCCACCAATCTAAGACCTTAATAGATGAAGTGACTGATGGGTTTTGTAAGAAAAACAAGTACTGATGTACGGATATAGTGCATGGAAGGTTATATGAGTGGGTGGTGTGTCATTTAATTTATTATATTGTATATTCCATGTAGAGTTGGGCGATGTTGCCAAAAAAACAATATCGCGATATTTTTTTTAAATACCTCGATAACGATATCTCATATGATTTTCCACATTTTCAGCTTTTTCCTTTATAAAGTCAATACACTACAATATTGTATTGTACATACAAATTTACACAATATTGAAAGCATCAACAAAAACTCAAAATAGAAATGTAATCTGATTTAGCTAACAAGAGAAGGACCAGAATGAACAGATGAAATACATCTAGATACGACATATAAAAACATTACATTCCAACTGCCAAATGTTATTTTATCACACTAAATCTGGCCAGTATAGGTCAACTAGGACTCCCATAATTATTTCTATTCACTAAATGTCAAAATCTTTATAGCACTTTCTTCAAATTGAGATGCTTGCAAATGCCATTTCCATGCCACAAACCATTTTGGGGAACAAATTCATGACATTTTGGTGCATGTATTTTAAGGCAATATGTCCAATAAACATCAATACTTGTTCGACATCGTGGGAAAAAATTATCCTAGTAATGAGGAAGAGAATTGCGAACAAGTCCACAATTCTGGAGACAATTATCAACAATTTAGTTATACATTAAATGTAACCAAATACGGAGTAAAAACAATATTTTGAAAAAAATAAGTAGTCGTGGTAGAGCAGGGGCTTTTTCTCAACAAAAATACAGCGATCTCATTAGACTAAAATAGTCAAAATACAAACGCAACACTTTTTACTCTTTTTGTTATTTCAACAGAAGGACACTAAACAGCCATTTTGGATGAGGTTTTGAGTTTATACTTTGAAACTACAGTCCTGTCACACTCTTAATCCCTAACTATTTTATCCTCTCTGCACTGGTTACCTGTCCATTTTAGAGTCCATTTTAAAATTCTTTTATTTGTTTTTAAATCTTTAAATGGCCTTGCCCCCTCCTATCTTTCTGAGCTGCTACATGTATACTGTCCTTCCCGAGCTCTCAGATCAGCGAGTCAACTGTACCTGGAGGTGCCGAGGACTTTAAGGAAGCTCAGAGGGGACAGGGTGTTTCCTGTGGCAGCTCCCAAACTTTGGAACTCTTTGCCAATGTCGGTAAAACAGGCCACTTCTCTGGCAATTTTTAAATCTGCTCTTAAGACTCACCTTTTTCGGCTGGCCTTTGATTCAGTTTGAGCTGCTGTCACTTTTAGTTACTTTTATTGTTTTTTAGATTACTTTTGGTGATATTTATTATGACTGCATATTTGGGTATGTTCTTGTATTGTATTGTATTGTATTTTTGGTGTTAGTGTGCTTTTAATTTTTATTTCACTTGTTTAATTCTGTGGCTGTACAGCACTTTGGCCAGTGGTACTGTTTTAAAGTGCTATATAAATAAACTTGGCTTGGCTTGGCTTGGCTAACTTCATTTGTATTTTGTGAAAGGATTATATTTTTATACATTTTTTGGCACTACTTGAAAAGAAGAAATGCTGCAAAATTTGAAAATACTCAAGCAATTGTACAAAAACCTATTGTACAAAAACCTTTTGGTTTTGTATGCAAATGTTAGTTTTTTTTTTTTTTTTTTTTTTGCAGCTTGGTGACAAATGGCCTCACAAGAGGTAGTCAGATGGCTGCAACCCACAACCTAGCTCCAAGCTAGTGCTAAATCCTACACACTGTTCTATCGAGCGACCAAACAGTTTTTTTAATGAAGTAAAGACCAGAAGACATTAAAGGAGGGAGTTAAAAGGCAGGAGAACTGAGTGTGGAGATAGACAGGGTGGGTGTCTCAGAGTAGCTTATTGCCACCTCTGGGCTGTCTGACACATGGCTGATATCTCAAACCTATTTCTTTTCTTCAAAGCCTTCTACTGATTAAAAAAAAGGGAGCTAGCTGGTGCCACAGGGTCACAGTGTCTTTGTCAAGGGAGTTGTAATTACTGAGCGCTGGACCTCAAGAGGGTGGGAACAAACCCAAATTTAATCTTCCTCTCTGTTTACAAAAATAACTTTCATTGGGAAGATTCACAAGCTTTAAGGTCATTTGGTTAAATATCTTTTAGAATCTAATAAGGGCCTCTGACAAGAAGGCGGTCAGGTCACTGCTGGCTACAGCTGCACCCTGAAAAACAGGTTGGTTTTCTGTCGCAGAATGTGAGAACGCGCGCACACACATGATGATAGATCAACCTGACACAGCTAAATGTGTTGTCCTAATTTTAAGAATGACAATGCAGCTGGAGCAGGGAAGTGATCCTGCAGTAAATGTAATTTGTTTTTAAGTGGGCGGACTGCTGTGAGGAAGTTGTGCGGTGTGGCTGTGTGGAGTGCAGCAGCTGCTTCAGAAGAAAGCAAGCCACAGCACCGCGTTTGTTGTCAGATTACAGACGGCGAAGCATGCGAGAAGCCCGTGTGTGCTAACATGTGTTAAGGGATAGGAGACATTAGACAAAGAAAGTGTTTGTACTTTGTTGGCAGCTGCAGGGGAGGCAGCTTTGTGAACCTTCTCTGCAGGTGTGTATGTTTATGTATTTTGTCAGGAAGGTGTGAATGTTGCACTTACAGTCAGCCTGGGCACAGATGAGGCAGGAGGCGGTACTGTTAAAGAATGTAAGAAGGCCGGCCACGGCCAAGCTGATGTCGGTATTCGTTGGTCTCAAGTCCAGAGTTGTGAAGCGGGGGAACTGCACCTTCAGGATGTCCTCTGGAGCCACTTTGACATACGGTACCTGCACGGAGAAGTTGTTGTTAGTTCGCCTGTAATTTAGCTACCCGCTGTTGAGAGGCTGTATTTTTCACCTCTAGCACACGTGTTGATAAAAAGGAGAAGAAAAAAAATATCTAAAGAAGTATCACAAACAAAATGCAGGGTAAAAATAGTCAGCAAGATGCCGAGTGATGATCAAAAGAATGAATAGCTCAGAAGAAAGATGTTACAGCAAATAGGATAAACTGCAAGCAACAATAACCCCAGGGGTCTGTGATGGTGTGCAAATTCACAATTCATTTTTTAAGTTACCAAAGGAGAACTTCAAAACAAGACTGAATGAGGAAACTTATTTTTATTCTCGAGTGCAGACAGGATCTTTGACAACAAATCCTTAGTTAAGAAAAAAAGAAAAATCTCCTTCATAAACATAAAAATAAAACCTTGTGACCTGCTTTTATGAACAGCTTAGTTAGACACGCATGCAATTTAGCCAAATATGGTGTAATAACAATAGCTTGATTAATGGTGCTAGAGGAGGGGATAGTCAAAATACCGACACAACCATTATTAACCGTTTTTTTTATTTCTAAAAGGACACTAAACATTTTGTATGAGGTTTTGAGCTAATTTTATGGAAGTAGTACAGCACTGTCACACTCTGTTGTGTCAGCCTTTTGTCTGACACAACAGAGTTGTGTCCTCTGTTGTCTGACACAATTATTTGTATTTAACATTGTACCAAGCAACAATTTGATCGCCACATAAGCCAGCTTGTCACAAATCTTCGGAACGTATTGAGACATTTTGCTACATGATTGGCACAGATTATGTACTGTAAATGTGTTCTTGACTCCCAACTGCAGCGCATTAGATGGTCACAATGCTACACAATCAATGTGTTGATTGACACAATCTATGACAGATCCAGGCGTCATAATCAGATAAAGAGCAAGATTAATGTTTTCTGAGGTCAAGACCTCAGCATTTACCAGAGTTAGAGCTGCTTATAAGATCCCAGAGATTTTAAGGAAACACGTAACATTGATTATCTACAACTTTATGCAGAGTTTAGTAACAGAACTGGCACTAAACTCTCACTTTGAAATGAGACAAATTAATGAACATAGTTTGTATTATTGAAGATCTTAAATGAAATTGTTTCGGTTATCTTTAGTAAGAACATATGTTTTGCAACCAAAATGAACAATACCACCAACCATATTTGATGTATTTGATATTTTGCGTGTTTACAGACAAATTTCACAAATAAAACAAAAAATTGCAGGAGTAAGTAGAGATCACTGGTTCACTTATTCATCATTCCAACTTGTTTAAACAGCTTCGCTGTCATGTTGACGGGACATAGCACTCTCATGTTGTTTACAGTTTTCAAACTTTTTCTGTCATCGAGTCTTTCTTTATGACAGCTGCTGACAGACAACCCTAAGAATCATAGAAGGCGAATCGGTGCCATGTTTGTGCTGATTTTCCATACCACACGTATGACAGAATAGGAATCTGCAACTTAAACACACAGAACATGGCCTAATAATATTACAAAATCTCATGCTATGCCGGGGATTAGACATGGTTGAAACTGAAAGTGAACCTTATGTCATAAGTAGCTGTTTGAATAATTTGAATAATAACTGTGTGACTCATTAGAAGTACTCAGAAAATGTAAATGTTATTCCCAGAAGGTCAGTTGACAATTTAATATGTAAAATAAGTTTGTGATTTTATGGAAAAATGCAGAACAGGTTTTTCTATAGCTACAATTAATTAAAAGATTTTAAAGAAATGTTGCTATCTCATACATTTCTACATTTTGAACGGTGCAGAAAATTATGTAGGGATTTAATTTTTTTATTTTGTTTGCTTTGGTTGAGGCGCTGCATGTTTTGCATGGATCTAAAACATGGAGCTAAAGCAGAAGTTCAAGCTGGAAGACTCCGCCCCCATCGTTCACCCATTGACGTCATGCTCATCTCCGACCTCAGCGCTGGACCTCGCCCGGTGCGTTCAATCAGCAATCAGGCTCTGCATAAAGGATCCACACCCAAGCTGCCAGCCGCTTCCCAGCTGCGTTCAACCCACCACCTCCCCTTCTCCACCCACATCCTTTGACCTCCACCACCAGTGTCGGACCCCGGGGGAGAATATCCCTAATCGGTTATCGAGATGTTCATCGAGTTCACATCAAATCTCAGCTCAAATTAACTGCCGGGGTCCGAGCGCCAAACCAATGTTCATTCTCATCATTAAATCTTTTAATTGTTCCCCTTTTGTCCGTCTGAGTCTTTCCAGATTGAACTAGATGCATGCTTCACAACTGGAAGCACCTGTAAAAACAAAAGTAATATCTGAAGTATGAACCCCAATTAAAGAGGAGATTAATTGAGGCTTTGTGGATGCAGAACGGGACCAAAGAGAAGAGGGAATAGGGTTAGGGTTAGTGTTAGGGTTAGGGTAGGTGAATCCCTCTCTACCACTGATCATAAAGGGCAAGGATTATATCTCCAACATCTCGCTGGCGGGTTTTCTAAGACAAGACAGAAATTTAAAAAGGAGCAGCAAAACCAAATGAAGTGGATCAGCAGGGCTTGTTAATGACTGATGGTGTTGTCCAAGACATGTTACTGTGCTGTCTGAAAATTTAACTGTTAGTGTCTTTTGACTGTGATGAGAATCTCCTACAGCAACAGTCTTCAGTCAGAAGCCTCTCTATACTGACCACCATCAGAGATATTTCCTGCCTAGAGCATCACCATCCACAGCAACTCCTTGTAGATATTTAAAGGGGATCTGTTATTCAAAATTCTCTTTTTTCACGGTTTTGCATTCCCCCTCACTTCTAGAAACAGCCCAAGTGCTAAAAATAAACACCTAGACGAACTGTCGTACAACTGTGTATCTGTTTGCAGACATTTTTTCAGGTACATAGTTGGTGGGTGTGGCCATCAGCAGTTTATTTCCAAAATAGTGGCGAAGGAGCTGAAAATAGGCCGAACTGACCAGGTGAAATGTTATGTCACTACAACATTTATTTTTTCTTATTCCACCAACTTCTAAACAATTAAGTGTAAACAAGTGAAATATGAACCTAATTATTTGTCAGAAGAAAGAGATGGAATAGATAACATTTTTTCAATTGAAGAAATTTTGTGCATATATGTATATATGGCTTTTAAAGAAGAAATCAGCATGTCTGAGCTGTACAAAATTTGATATGAAATTATCCAAATCTTTGATTGATGCATGCATTGGTGTAATTTACTAAACTGTAACAATGCAAACAGAAACAAATTACATACATATAAAATGTCAACAAAGAGAAAGAATGTATTTCTCTTTTAATAAAATCTATACAAGTGGAACATTGCTGAAACAGAGTACATAACGTGTAGTGGATTGCATGAGTTTCCCCAGACATCAGGAAAAAGATGAGACACAGTGAGAACAAATATAGGCCACTGAAGCTTTGATTAAAAATCAATAAATACATAATTATTCTATCTAAATCCCACTGGGAGGTAAACAATCTTCAGTACGACAGTCTGAAGCCTTTTCAATTAGGTTATTTAAGAAAGCTGTGTTCCTCGGCTGCCTTTAATAAATTTATCATACAACTCCCACAGCACAAACAGGCATGTTTAAAGCTATTCATCTCTCCTGTGAAAACAGAGGTTAAGCACACAACAGTTAACCTTCCAGCCTTAAACATTCCCTAAGCACAGAAACAAAGCCCCAGCAGCGCTACCTACAAATCCTGCTGAAATGCAAACACCTTTTCAATTTATTTCCCTTAGATAACATCCGTCTCTGCATCAGTAAGATGCATCTGCAAGCAATAGGAAAAAAAAGAGATGCTGACAGTAGGCTACTTTTATTGGGGCATGTGAGGAAACATAGGATGGACCGTGGGGCGGTAGGTGTCATGTCAGTCAGCTGGTGAGGCGTTTCAGCGGTGCACAGTGGGCCTTGAAGGGGATGTAGGAAGACATGCTGAGTCCGAGAGAAGATACAGAAGAGGCAACCTCTTCATCATGGCAGATTGCCTGTCTATGTGTTTCTCAACACCCATACGTTGCTTTCCCCTTCGCACCTATATGCCCACGATGGGTTTTAAATCCCTGCCCATCAGGATGTAATGGAGACTTTGGGTGTGCGGATGGATGGAGGAGCAGCCAGCTCTGACAGCCATTCGTTCTTCCAAAGGAATCTTAAAATCGTGGTAATAACTACACACCACACAGGGGAAATGAGAGCCTTTTCAGTCGTGTCCTTATATTCCTTGTTGCATTTCTACAATTTGTCACCATCTCTTGTTCATTTCTTTTCGTTAATACCCCGCACTGTTTACTCTTCTTGTCTCTTTTCCAATGCACTCTTCTCCTCCTTTTCAGCACCGCAGGCTGTGGTGCAACACACCTCCTTCCCACTCACAAACCAGACACACTTTGCTGGGCTTTTATCGGTGGGGGTTTGGAAGGCTGTCGACACAAACTCCGAGATTCACTTATAAACACAGACAGACACATATAGTCTGTCCTCTTCAATCAGTGCAGTCCTCTGGACCCTTCTGCAAAATACAGCAATATCTCAGGGGAGCTACTCGGCTCCAAGTAAAATTCCTCATCAAACCCCACAGCATGCAGCCGTGACTCATTCAGGAAAATACCAGATATAACATCATAATCCTTTCCCCCTGTTATAATTTCTGTAAATGTTTTAATGATGTTTCTTTGTTTTTATGAAAAATCACCAAGTTGTCAGAAAACGGGGAAAAAATATTATGTATAAAGAAACTGCAACCAACTATTGAGAAGGGTCTAAATCTACAGTCCTTGGCAAGTTTCCAATGTGAACATGCTCCAATGTAGCTAATTTAAAATTGCAAACATGTGTCATTTAAACTTCCACATTAACCCAAAATGTGCATTAGCCAATCTCACAGCAGCAACTCTGTGCATTTAGCCTTCTCGATATGGTGAAAACCCCTTGTTCAAATTGAGTATCAGAATAAACCAAACCAAACCAACTTTATTTATAAAGCACTTTAAAACAACCACAGCTGATACAAAGTGTTGTACATTAAAACACAACATAAAAAAAACAATAAAAACTTACAGTTTAAAAAAAAACAAAAAACATACAATTAAAAACTAGATCCCGCTGGTGTTAATAGCCAAGTAAAATTGATGGGTTTTAAGATTAACTTTAAAAGTGGACAGTGAAGGGGCCTCTCTGACTTGCAAAGGCAATTCGTTCCATAACTTAGGACCAATGACAGAGAAAGCCCTGTCCCCTCTGAGCTGCCTACTGGATCTCAGTACCTCCAAGAGCAGCTGATCTGCTGACCTGAGAGACCGATAGGGTACCGAGGGATGAAGAAGCTCAGAGAGGTAAGCCAGGGCAAGATTATGCCAGAAACATTAAAGAAAGAATAGGACAGACAGGATTTGAATGACTTTGAACGCGACATGGTTGATGAGAGTTGGATCAACTGGCTTGTGTATCTATGTCAGGGACAGCTGATCTACCAGGATCATCTTGTGCAACCGTCTCTGTGGCAGACAGAGAACAGTTAAAAAAAAGACAGCTGACGCAGAGTGACAGCGGTGTAGATGAAAATGTTTATTTTGAAGTGGAAGACTAGTTGGAGATTAGGAAAGGGCAACAGTAGCTTAAACAACTACTCTTATAAAAAATGTAGACAATATCGTCTCTGAACATGTAGCACCACCTTGAAGCAGACAACAGCAGCTAAGAACACGAGACAGAAAACAGATGGTGCTCACTAAAATTTTAACAGCTTGGGGAAAAAACGTTGACAGGTCCACCAAATCATGATTTGATGGTCGGGTCAGAAATTGGCATAAACAGTGTCTAATCATGGACCTGTCCTGCTTTGCAGGTTCCTCTGGTGGTGAAATGTTGTAGGTTGTGTTTTTGTTCCTTCATCCCATTGATATCAAATGAAAGTTGTCACAGCCTGCATTAGCAGGACATTGTCACAACCAGCTGTTGATGACCATATCTCCATCAATAAATTAAGAGCTCAAATTAACACTGGCTTCCAGCTGTGCAATGAAACGTCATAAAGTTAAACTGATTTGACCTGAGATGCAAACGAGTTTACCGCAGATGTGTTGCCAGCATCAAAATCTAAATGTGAATAATTGCAAAAACCCCCCCCAAAAAACTATAAATTGCATCCGTTTGAAGATTACTACTTCTTTGTAGTGAAATCAATTGAATACAATTAAATACAGGTCAAAAAATCATTGTATTTTCTTTTCATTTATGTTTTACACAACATCCCATCTTCCCTGGAAATGGGGTTGTCTAATTCATTGGCTTAACGTGATGTTTTTTATGTTCTTGTCAAGGTTGTTCTAAAATAAATAAATAAATAAATAAAAGATCAAAATAGAACAAAGAGTCAAAAATCTGAAAGTGTGTTTTAAATTACCTCTGTTCAGTTCACAGTAACCCTGTTCAAGTTTAGTCTGTCAGAGTATTTGAGTTTGAAGAAGGTAATTGACTCCAGATTCTTTGAAAAATAGTAAAATATCTCTTTAGTACAATTTCCCTCTGGGACACCAACAGTCCATGGTGCACAGCCAGATGTACAAATACCTATTCTGTGAATAGAACAGGTAGGGCACCCGATACTGAATGGGAGGACATGGGATTAAGTAAAGAGATGATTGAACCTTCAGGATTTTTGTTTGTTTGGTTCTGTACCATTTTGTGTCACCCGTTAACTCGCACTAAACTCCACTGAAACCCACATCTACTGCAGGACTTAGACGACATGCTGGGAGCGTAAATCGCCCATTTCAACTAGCGATGAGCTGGAGACGCTTCTAAACACTGCTGGAGTTAAGAGCTGTATATTTGACTCTACTGAAGTTCATCTATATTTAGCGAGAGTGCTGTGTAGACTGGAAGTAGTTTAAAACAGGCAAGACAGAACTTTATCTATACATCACCGTAAAACACAATTCTCCTGGCTGCAACACACATGATTAATTGGTTCTTGTACAGTGGCAGTCACTATCTTCTTAATGCAACAATGTTCAGCACGAACACTATAAAGAATCTACTCCGAGCAAAAACATCAATCTCCAAAGCAATAACAGCAAGTCAGCATTGACTTCAGAGTCATTTGGCTCGACTTCTTATCAGAAACCAGCAGCTAGAATCAATCTCTCCGAGGACAGATTAAACAAGAAGGTAAGATGACGTTAAAATCTCATTCTACATGTGTCTTTGCAGCTTCATGGCTTTCAGTTTAGCTATTCCACTCAACAACATCCTCAAGTAACACTGTGAATTTGCCACCAAATAGATGTGAGCTGGTAGTTTGCCACCTAACTAACAATAATACAGACATCACATCAAAGAGCAATGGAGGAATATGCTCTTTGTCCGGTTCCTTTTTCATGGCATGCCATACCAGTATCACTAAAAAAAAAAAAATTCTGTTTTGCTGGAAAAATCTTTTGACTTTACCTAATTTGAGAATAAGGTGTAGGTTTCCAAATATATCATAGCTTGTATTTCCTGCATTGCAAAAATTATCCTGAGAATCTCAATCTTTTTCTGTTTGTTCTCAAAATCCCCCCACATCTCTTTTGGCATAATTTATTTTGCTTAAATTACTGCGCAAGCAGTTAAACATTTACTAAAGTTGCTTAAACATATTTAGACAGAATAAGAGATTATTCAAATTTGTGTAAGCAAGCCAATGAAACAAGTGTAGTAAACAGGCTAGGCATTTAAAGTAGACAGGCCGCTCTTTTAAAACCTCTGCTTAGGGCTTTGACACTAATGGTGTGAAACTAATTATATTGGAAAATTATGAGCTGGGGAAAAAAATCTCTCGCAACAATGCAGCCCAAGGTAAATGCTGCACTTTTTAATAATTTGGTAGCTTCACTGAAAACAGAATTTAATACTGGAGTGAGTGCTGTGAAGGACAGATGAGTGTCAGGTGGGTCAGACAGAAAGAAAAATGGAAAAGACAGTAAAGGAGGAACTGATGGTCTGACAGAGAGGAGATGAGGGCGATGGAGTGAGTGATAGAAGAGAGGCTTTGGCGGGGGAAGTGTCAACAGAAAAACAAAAACACAACCAGGTATATAAGGTACGAACTGGGAGTGATGAACAGCAGCGCAGTCACAATTAGCACTTATTAAGTGTCAGTGAGTTTCGCAGGGCCAAATTTATTCTTGTTGTCAGGAACACTCTCTTTGTAAGAAGTATAATGGCTGTCAGTTTTTGTGCAAATGATCCCTTTGCCTCCAACAAAACAATACAGGACTATGCAAAAGTTTTAATTCCCCTCGAAGCTTTTCCCATTTTCCCACATTACGATCCTAAACCCCTATTTATGTTACGGTCATAGTCTGTCACAAAGAAATTACAAATGCTCATTGTACAGACTTTTATTTTCTAGTCACACTCTTTACTCTGCTACCCATAAATATGTTCCTGTCTAGCCATTTGACTTCAATACACGGTCAAATTTGTAATTTAATATGCAAATACACATATTGTATGAATTATTCTGTACTTTGAAAACGTACAAAGACATGGCTCATGGTATTTCTGGACACTTAATCATATTTCTCCACAGCTTTAGTAGCAGACAATTATTGGCATAAAAAGTGGCAGTTTTGGAAAATGGTCAAAAATGAATCGATTGATGATGGAAATCAACAAGAATTGTATTTTTCCGCAAGTCATGCTTATAATTTGGAGAACCCAAATGTAGGCAAACGCAATAGTTTCAAAAAGGTATATTTAATAAACATAAAGAATAAAAACTTCGAGAAACAGAAACACACAGGTGGTTTTGTTTCTCAGGAGGAACAAAACCACAAGTGTGTAGTAGAAGAATCCAATGAAGAAAGAATAAGAAAGGAACAATTAGATGAAGTGGTTACACAAAGCATTGGCAAGCGAGTTAATTAGTAGAATGAATGTCGGCTGTGAGGGGCCTGAGTACTGAGAACCAGAGGGAAATAGCCAAATGAAACAAAGTTAGCAATGCAAGAGGAACAAGGGGAACAACTGATCAATAGGGAATAATCAGAACTAGAACAAAGCACAAGAAAAAAAAAAATAACAGCAACAACAACAAAAAATCAGTTAAATATAATTCAGTACACTAGGATTGCAACTCAAAAGCCAAATAAAACGTGTCGGCATGCATAGAATGATGGCATGTTAAGGAACACCAACATGTGGGATACGGTCTCATGGGCAGATAATAAAGGAATTGAGCTCTTTGACCTACAAACCAAACATAATACAAGGCAGAAAACAAATGCGCATGTCTCCCTAAGACACCATTAATTCCCAGAAGATTAACCTTTATGCTGTGAAGGCAGCATGAAGGTCACAGGTCAAATAATAAAAATTCAAGGTATTGTTGGAAGAGAAACGTTCCCTTGGAGAACAAAGGTTTGCTGGACAGCAAAAACAAACATTCATGGTTTAATTGAGAAAAATGTTCAATGCACATTCATGACATTAAATATGCATCAGATTTCCAACTACTCCACAGCTGTAGTGACGATGAGTCATGTCCTTTTGATACCAAGTTGGAGCAACCCTACTGCTAATTCTCTACAACTCTACCCTCGGTTTTCTCTTTCAGGTCTGTGTTTGAAACTGAAGCTGCTTGGAAAGACTGCTTGGATGTGTGCCACTGTCCATTTATATTTGTTTATATATAAAGATGTGTGTGTGCATGTGTGTTTCTCGCAGTGTGACAGAAAGGTTGGCAGGTCTGCAGACTGAGGTCTGACAGGCGTTTAATGAGGAAGCTCCCACAGGACACGGGTTTTGCACACACCTCCACAAAAGCACCACATGCACACATGATTGGCAGAGGAAGAACCTTTTTCTCAGCTGCAAAAATACCCCAACCCAATTAGAATGGACTTACGATATGTTTGCCTTTACAACACGGAGTTTGAACACTTAAAACGAGGATTCAGGTGAATCACTGCTTTATCAAATTGACATGTGAACATCAGCTGATTGCTTTGCCTAAGCTTAGCTTAGAATTTAAAAACTCACTAAAGTTAGTTAAAAATTTATCAAGGTATTAGTGATGTATGAGTACATGTGATTTTTTTCTCTTCTGCTTATTTCAATAAACTCTAGGTTGCTACTGACAAGTTTCCAATTCGTGCAGCAACCTGGACACTGAGAAGGTAACAGGAGGCTGATGGGAGGGTGGGGTTTGAGCAAAAAAAGGGGGCTGGATGTGCAGTGGTGACATATGGAGAGCTGGGATAATCAGCATCTACATCTGTCGGCTTGGACTCAGAGGAGCTGCAGAACAAAACAGTTTATTAAGGTATCCCTGGACTTTTATGAGCCTTGGAACGCAGCTGTAGGAAGGTTAGCTTCAGTGTTGCTGTGTTGTGAAGTGACTCATTTACAGCATTACCTGTTGACCTGGCCATCAATTAGTGTACAAAATATGCCTGGCAGAAAAAAATAAATAAAAATAAAACAAACACACAATTGTCCTTGAAATCTCTCAGCACTTATGCCAAGTGGAGCGCAGCCACTCAGTCTGAGTGTACTAAATACAAGGTTTCTGAAGCCCAGTCCCTTTAGGGTCAAAAAGTGGATATATCTAATCAATTTAGAGATCATCACTGAAACAAATCCAGCTGACAGCAAAGAACAATGTCTGAAGACCGGACTAAAAGTACCAGACTGCAAGCCAGAGTTGTGTTGGCGACCGAGCGTCACAGAGCAGATGTTGTTAGAGACACTGTCCATAAGTCAGCAAGTGGGATGCCAAGGTTGAAATCCTGAAGTGGAGCTGGCAGGGATGGTGTTGTGAGGTTGACAGGGGTAGGAGCACAGGTGGTAGTCTATTATTGCAACCTGATTTGCTTTTGAATCAGGGAGGTTTATGGGGAATTTAGAAGAACCAGCTGTTGGTGTTTAGAATAAAATAAACCAAAACAAACAAATGAAGTTAGGTTGGATAGAGAGGACCAAAATAAGGATAAGTGAGGCAAAGTGTCAACACCCTGTCATCAATTCCCATCTATTCTGTCTGAGAGCCTCCACCCCGATCTCTACTTGAACTCGCACTGAGCCTGAATCAGCTTCCAGAGGTCAGCACAAAGACCGAGCAGTGATAAAGATAAAGTAGGCTGTGGATCCCCTGGTGCTTTTTAAGAAAGTGGAACATTGACCACTAGATCTCTATCTCATCGATCAGGTAGTTTAGGACAGGAGAAAAAAAGGAAAAAAAAACTTTTTCTCCGGAAGAGCTTGTTCTGTACTCAGCTGGTTTATTCAGATTTGTCTTTGCTTCCAATCTGTGATTTACATTAAAAAGAGGGAACTGATTTCATTTGAGTTTAATTTTTTTACGTCATTATCCATTATCTTAATAAATCAGATGATATTTTATCAGTAAATATTTCCTCACAGTAGGTCTATCTCCATTGACAAAGCACAATAAATAACTTTTCTCAAAAACTCGGATTAGAAGTGTTGTCTCTAATCTCAACAATGAGATTTATCCTTTTCTGGGAATCCAGCCAAATACTTGACTTACACCTCCACAACAAAAGCACAGCTCGGTCTCAACAACTTATAAACACTAAGTCAGCAAATGTTTGAGAACAAAAAAAATGCTGATAGAGTAACGAGAATCTGAATGTTGCAGTGGACTTTCAGATCGCAGAGCAAAAAATGTGATATGAAGAAGAGGATTGTGTGTTTTAATGAAAACAATCCCAGAAAGCAACTTTAAATGTTTGGTACTCTTTAAATGCTTATGAGAATTAATATTATCCATTCAATGTGAAGAAAAGCCAATTTACTTTACACCTACCTGGTCAGTAAAAACTACATCTATACTCTACCTTAAAAAAAACACACACACACAAAAACAAAGAAAAATAAAACATGTTCCACAGAACATTCCAAATACAGGAATTTATGAGTTAAAAACATCACAACAGAAATTAGTTACTGAATACACTGCAGCCACACACAAAGATCCTGTGAGGAATGCAGCGATCAGGAAGGAAAATCTCTCGGCGGGATCAAATTCAGATGACCTGTGAATTGAGCACGCCTCTGAAGGAAGCCGGCTGGATTTCAATAAATATTTTCTTTCTGGCTGAGCTCATGTTTGAAGTCAAACTGTGTTTTTTTTATTATCTGCGGTATTTTCACTCAGCACGCTGTTAGAAGAGCATCACAGTCAAGTCAAGGTAAGAAATAAATTTGGTCTCCTGGTATCCACACCAAGAGTCTGCTGGCAAACCAGGTCAGATAGGGCTGGTTATTTCCTCTGTTATAAAAGGTGAAGTAAAACGGCAAAGTCAGCTGCAATTTGGTGAAGGACGGACAGCTAGTTATTTCTATGGCGTCCAGCTTGAGACGTCAGGTGACAAGTGACAGAAAATGCATAACAAAAACCATCCTTAAGAAAAGAAAAAAAGACAACCTAACAAACATTTGATTGTGAGAAGGATAGCTTCCACTTCTTTTGAATTCAGGGTCAATATTGATTTGGAAATTTATTTAGTTGATCTCTATGCAGAGAGGATAATACTGATCTTCAACGTTCTTATTATCAAACATCTTCACTGTAAAAGTTGATATCTTGAATCATTGAAGAATCCTTTGCTTCCTTTGTAGGCTGACAAGTATCAGTCCTTCCTTTCATAAATGAATATCTCATCAATGCATTAACCTGACTATAGTTGGAATTTCATAGACAAATACATGGAAAAGGAAACGTCAAGGTTTGGTTTATGATTAACACAATAAATTCTAAGCTTTTTGCTAATTTTAGGGAAACTGAAAAGTTTTTAATGCAGAAATATGTGTGGCTTGATACAATCAACTTGGATCTCCCTATAAAATATTTTACCCCTCAGAGCTGAATTTCTAAAAAATGCCCAGCATAAAGAGTGATACACTCAAAAATACCCAATCAAAAAATAACCGATATTTTCTAGATGTCTAGTATAGATAGTTATTTTTCTAAAAGGGCAACTAAGCTAAAAATTATTTCTTTTTGTTTGTTTGCTGCCAGAAACACTTCACACATGTGAACAAGAGAATGTGTTGATCTTTGTTACTGACAATTGAAAAATATTATCTGACTACAACATGTATCTTTCAGTAAAAACCATGTCTAAGAAAATGAAGATATTGCATCTGCATAATGGAAGAAACTGCATAACAATATTATTGTTTCCAACTGTCTGTGACCTTTAGCATTTCGGGCACGATCGTCTTTGTCAACTATAGACAGTGGCTCCCCATCCAACACATATTATTGGCATGCAAATACCACATGAGCACATCAATGTAGTCATGATTTATAGTGAGGCTTACAATTTTATACACGACTCTGAAGGACATGTAATAAAAACGCTATATTAACGGAGGAGCATCAATGGATCTCCCTAAGCGAAGAAACAGCAGTCGGCTTCAGAATGAATAAAAAAATATTTTTCACACTAGAACTGAAGCCAGTGTGGACCTGTCATTACACCAGAGTAGGTTTTGAGACTAATAAGACATAGCCTGCTGCCAAGACAACTTGCACCAAACAGAGTCTGAGTTCATATTTTTAAAACCAACTCCGCAGTAAAAAGCTAAAGCATCAGGCAAAACGTGATGGATACAACAGAGCTATTACCCACTGCAATGCACAGATTCACTGTATGGATGATGGAAGGTCATTCGGGAGAGACAAAGAGAAAGAGTTTTTTTCAAGCACAGCTCCCCTTCTGTTTAGATTAGTTTTCTTAAGAGGACCAGATTGTTGCCTGCTATTCATCAGTAACTTAAATGAGTGCAACACAGAAGAAAAATTGTACAGCAAGACAAAATCGGAACATGAAGGAAAAACTAAAAGGAACAAAATAAAACATCAGAGAGGAAAGCTAGCGTGAAAATCGACAAAAAATGGTCAACTGGGACATGTTTTAGGAGAGTAATCGCTGATATTTAGGTTGGATAAAAGCTGACAGCTGGTTTGGAAACTGTCATGGGGAGAAAGAAAGTAAGAAAAACAAGAGAAACATTTGGATATGAAAAAGTGATGGAGTGATGCAACTCCAACGAGAGCCAAGGTGTTTGTAATAAAAAAAAGTAGTTCACTGAATCCCAGAGCGGATTAAAGTTAATCATTTTAACTTTATGGGTTAGACGAATAGCTTTGCTGCAACACATTATAAAAGGCTGTAAAGATTAAACCCGCTTGCTTGTGAAGCAAGAAAGCTAAAAGATGCAAAATGAGGAAGAAAGTTAAAGATTCTTGGCTGTAGCTGAAAGAGGGCAAACTGTGGATATTAGAGATACACACTGAAGCAAAGACTTGACAACATCCGCCTATATAATCTTTCACTTTTGAATTGAATTAGTGAAATAAATGAGAATTTATTGAATTTGACCATATATCAAGATTAAATTACTACAGTAATTTATCAATGATATTCTAATTCCTTAAGATGCAGCTGTGTTTGAGTTTTGACCGCAGATAAAGACATCAAAAGGAGCAGAAGAACTGCAACTGCTGGCTGAGCAGAGGAAAAATGATCAACAACATACAGAGAACAGTGCAGTGATTTTTCAGGCCGTTACCTCTGCTAATATGACACTTAGGGGCTATGTTGCGCAACTTGCTTCCAGTATGCTGGGAATCGGCAGATATTGTCGTTGCGCAAACACAATGTACTCACTATCATCAGACATCTGCCAACCAGTGTATCTTTCAGTCATCTTACAAGAAACAGAAAACGTTGTGTTGTGTAGGTTAGTAAGGCATGAATAGCAGGGAAATTTACCTGGGCATTATTGTGATTTTGTTAAGATGTAAACACAAAAAGGATGAAAAAAGTCCAACCAAATGTTTTTGCTCATATATGGTCAATTAAAAGTAACAAGAAAGAAAAGAACAGTGAACTGTGGCATGTAAAGCATGTACAGAGGAACGTGATTCACTCTGGAAAACATCTAGAAGACAGACTGGAGGTGAGCAGAGCCACAAGGAGAACATTTCAACTGGGATACTTCTACCTCAAACCATTCTCCTCTATTCTGTTTCAAATCACGTGTAAAAGTTGGACAGCAAAATAGATAAATGTTTTTTTGGCATCACTTTATATTGATGTCATCAATATAACATGAATATGCAGATACTTCACTTTATCTTGATGTTATCTTGTTATCTTGATAACATCAAGATAAAGTGATGTATCTGCAGTAAAAAGCTAAAGTAATCAGTCTTTGCAGAATGATTAACTGGTAATGCAGTATACTTCACTGGTCTGTCCTAGTCATGACCATGCAAAAAATATATATATAATGAATATTATTCCTGAGAAAAAAAGGATCTTTATCTATTTTATCCTTTCAGAGTCATGAGTAGAGTGAGACCTGACTCCAGTGGTCAGTGGTGGCCATGAGGGCACTCTAAAGAAGTCTGAAGTCCAGGACAGGGTTTGTCTCCTTGCTTAGTTCAGAGATTGTTTCAATATCTGTGTACAGCAAAAACCACAGAGTTCATTCACTTAAGAAATCACTCGACTTCAAATGGAAATTAATTCAACCTTGTAAAGACATGAACCAGAAATAATTTAACCTGCACATCATTGCTATTTCGAGCAGAAAAAAAACACTGCACTGCAGGAGACTAAAAAGAAGAGGCAAAAAAAAAAATCAAACATATAGAGCTTCTGCCAGGTGCACCAACACCTTAAGAGCTAAACTAATGTCACAGTATAATTGCCAAGTAAATTATACTCAAATTGCAAACAGCTTTCTGACTTGATTAAACATCGTCTGTCTGGGTGCCATGGTTCTGCTGACAACAAGCCTCACTTCAGTGTGCATTATGTTTGCCCATCAGACCTCAGGTCCAGGTCTAAATCCAGCCTGAGCGCCAGTGTAACAAAGCTCATCTGGTTAAACTCTACGTACTCCTGCAAGGAGAGATAGTAATATCAACACAGCAGAAAAAACATTAATATTCATAAACTTTTGATTAGACAACAGTGTTTTGTATTTTCCAGGCACAGTCCCATTTTATAGCACAATCAAGTAACGTATGTTAGCTTCAATTATTTTAAAAATACTGTATATATCAAACATACGTTAGAAAGAAATTGTTGATGCAATGAGAAGCATCAACAATGCTTCTCATTGTGACGTTATTAACTGTTCTTAGGAATGTTTGACTGAGAAATAATACATATGATAACATCAGCAGGTGTTTGTAAATAGCTGCTGCCACTAAACTGGTGGGGGAGGTGGGGGTCAAGGGTCCTCCGTGTAGCGGCTGCTCGGTTGGAGGC
Source organism: Micropoecilia bifurca (assembly GCA_903067075.1). Classification (NCBI taxonomy): domain Eukaryota; kingdom Metazoa; phylum Chordata; class Actinopteri; order Cyprinodontiformes; family Poeciliidae; genus Micropoecilia; species Micropoecilia bifurca. The sequence goes on from CAEGAF010111886.1 coordinate 24,288, forward strand.
CAGCATTTAGGCAACCCTGAATGGTTGCCACGGGAGATGAAAGGATTTCTCATGCATACCAAGAATCAAAGCAATACTTCAAATATGTTTTTGAATAACATTATAACACTATATAAAGTTTAAATGGAGGATTTTACATAAACCCTTGTTTAACTTTAATCAGAAAGATCCTTTCATTCTTAATACTAGATGAAAAAGTAAGAGATGAAGGAAGGGATTTAATCAAAGCCTAATTTGATGAACTGTGGTATGCAAACCAAGCTGAGATGGAACAAGGGCTTCATAAAAATGCCATCTAGAATCATAAAAGTCTGTGAAGATCTGGACATCACTTAAAGACTTTTAAACAGTCTGAACTGCTGCATTGGACGATGGTTCGTCGCTCACCAGGCTCCTAGAATTACATTCCTCAAATATAAAGCTACTATTTAGCATTTTCCTGGAAATCTCCGATCAAAAGAATTTCTTTTCACACTGTTAAAGGAAACAACCTGATGCACAGTCAACTCCCTCTCTGCAGTGGCAAGATTTTTCTATTAGTCACCATTAGTGTGAAACCCAGATGGGCTCAGTCCCACTCCTCTGTCTGCGTGGTGGAAACCAGGGAGAGATTTATGGAGACTGGAAGATGATGCACTGGTCACCCAGTGAGGTTTGTCAGCCACAGTATTGCCACCGTTGTCCCCGGCAATGACTCGTCAGGGCGCCAGCAGCTGGCCTTTCATACGGTCATGGTGAATGATTAGGTGCTCTGAGGCAGGTATGCACAACAGTAGGCGATTACATACGGACATGAATGTTCTCACCTGTGGATCCGACTGACATGAAGTCACCTTTTGTAAACAAATATATCATTGAGAGGCTACAGTTTGGGATGTCAAGAGTATTCTGTATTTTCTGAACTTCCTCTGGGTTTTTGTACTGATAATTTATTGTGTACATATGCAACAACCCGAAAAAAGATCACTTTCTATCCCTAGTTATAGGGCTCTGACCTGCCAAAACCAGAGGTGTTAAGATTAACCGCTTTGTCTTGAGTATATGTGGAAGACGACGGTGCATTGGTGAATTAACTTTAAAATGCAGTTCTTGTCAGCTTTTGTAAATATAAGTATTTGTTGGTTATCGAAAATTGTGCTCCTTGAAAATGGTAAAATATACAGCATCACTGAATTAACAACAACATTAGAATCTGTTTTCTGCTTCGCCTGGAGGCTTATTAAAAGTTTAAAGGTTTTGCAATTTAGTTTGTACAGTAAAAATGGACATTTAGAGAAACCATGGAAAAACTGATGTCGCAAAAATGTATTTTGTGCCAATGTCCAGAATAAATCTGCATAACATTTACTTGTGGTTGAGAAAAGTATGCAGCTCCAGCCAATAGACTACTTGAAGCATTCAGCATAACTTCATTCAATTATGATTATGGATTTGTTGAATAAAGAAAATTGCAACATCCTTAAAAGAATAGACAGAGGAATTTGACTTCAGTTTCAAGTGCTCTAAGAATAAAAGTATACAGTTAAATTTAAGAGGAAATAAAAATAAAAAGGAAAACTAAGTACATGTATGTGTATTTACAACATTTTTTTATGTAAAAAGAAAAAAAGGCATATTGAGTTATTGCAAATATGACTGTTTAGGTTTATAGCAGAGTAGCTAACTACTCAGGCTGTAAAGTATTTATTGTGTTCATCAAATAAAACATCTACTGGAAGAAAATGATTCTTTTTTGAAAAAAGCATTTTAAAGCGTTGTTTAGTTTGTGTTTGTGTGGGGTCTGCTGAGATGTTAGCTGCACCTTTAAGTGATCTTACACCTGCACAATTCATAGATGCAGAGAAGGTCCTCTCTGCTGACCCGATTGCTGCCATCTGCATCGTTGTGAAATATGACTTAAAACAAGTTCAGTTTTCTGGTTCGTTTTGCTCTTTCTAATTTACTTTTCCCCCACCCAAACAGTCCTCAAATGCCTGCTGCACACTATTTGGCTACTGCGCATAGAATAAAGATTTACATTATTTCCCAGTGGACTGCTGATTTCTCTGTTGTGCTACTGAATAAAGCTGAATTTTAATAGTGTTGCAACTCATTAAAGATGACTTTGCCCTTCATGACTGCAGCTCGATGCTTTCTTGCTCAGCAGGGAAACATTTTCTCGATGTTAAATTTTCTTGCATGATGAACCTTCTGTTACTTCTGCCCTGTTCAAGTAGCTCTATTAGTACCAGGGGTTCTCTGTGATTGGTGGTAATGGCAAAGCTGGTGACTCTAATCTAATAAAGAAATCAATTAAAAACACCTAACAGTGCAGTGAATCAATACATGACTGATGGACACCTTTGTGAAAATGACATTGAGACACCAAGGTTCTTTAATTTTCACAGATTCCTACCTCGGTATAATAGTGAAATATCACTGTAGTGTGGATTAAAATCTGGCCACGTTTCTCTCACTAGCTTGATTTTATTCTGTGCAGCAGTCCCTTACCCCATCACTTCTGGTCCAATAAATAGGGGTGATGTCATTGGTGGATTATCATTATGGACATGATGATGGCTGCTCTCCATGTTTACTGGCAGCTAATTCGGCCAATTACAGGGAGCGCTTAATATTAAGCCACAATCTGTGCAGCCAGTGACAGAATAGGTGAGGAAGAGGTGAATGTGAGAAGTAAATCATTCAGCCACTTCTAATGCAACAGAAAATCAATAAGGCAATATTGCTCTTCATAAGTATCCATTAATATTAATTAGTATTAATATCATGACACAAATACAGACCCCTCTTTCCTCTGTTTTTAAATACTTAGGTCACTGTAGATAGATTTATCAGAGGGGGGGAAAAGGCTATCATAATCTTCTTTGCTAAACTGAGAGCCATGTCTAAACAATAATCATCCTGATTTTCACACCTCAAGCATGAGCTGGGGAGCCTAACAGTGAGATAAAACAGCTTGGTGTTTATCTGGACACTCTCAGTGTACTCTGCAACACTGTCAAGCAACAAACAGCAACACCACTTTTATTACCTCACAAGAAGCTCAAGAGGATGTAGACATGTGATTACATGGAGCACTGAGAGCTAGATGCAGTCCTGGTTAGGTTGCAGGAGTAACATGAGACCAGCATTGGTCTTTCCTCGTAAATTCTCTGTTGACCAAGACATGCAAGTCCATTTGGAGCACACATCATGGATAAGCTGCTACCTGCCATGCCTTTACGTTCAGGATCCAGAAACAGGAAAGACAAAAATTATTTTACCCCGGACAGAATTAGATTTAAAATGATTTTCCACTTCAAATGGATTTTAAAAAAATGAGATGGATATTAATTTTGGAAAAAGTTTTTTTAATTTAAATTTCAAACAATTTCCCACCACCATATTCAATGCAGACACAAAATGACAGCAGACCACAGTAAATCAAAGTTTACCCAAGAAAGTGATTTCAGACCATGATATGACAATCTGCTGTCTAGTGTCCGAGAAATTACATGTCCAAAAATAATCTGAGCATTTGTATCACACGATTCAGTGTATGATCTTATAGATCTTCCTTCTAATCTCTTATACTAAATCTAGCTTGATGGTATTTTGAGGTGATAAATGTGTCACATCAACCTATTTCATGCTTTGATACTGCAAGCCATTTTACAGCTCAACAGTTTTCAAAGGAGCAGAGAAAATAGACGGCACACATATCAAAAGGACCTTCTTAGTGATGGCAAACATTTACAGCTCTGTCTGACATGGGAATACCACAAAATGTTCAATAATAATAATAAATAAATAAAAGAAAGTCAAAGTTGACGGGAAGTGTAATGGGCTACAAACTTTAGCTTAAGAAGGTCAATGTGCCAAAGAACAGTTTTCCTTCCAAACACTTCAGGACAAAGTTATCCTTTAAAATCAAGTGAAATGAGTAGTGGTCCAGATTATTTAGGTTGCTAACAGTAGCCGTTTGTAGTAAACAGATTAAACAGGCACAACTTTAATAACTCAACACAATATTGTTTTATTCAAATTAAACATAAAATACCACCTACGATGAGTATTGCATTACTCAGCCCCTTAATAAAAAACAGCTTTACCACCTACTAGAGTACACTTTTTCTGTTATGACCTTCTTCAAATCAAATTCACTGCCAGACTCTGGTTTCTGGCAACATTTCTGAGAAATCTTAGTCTTCTCCTCGAGGACAGAGCCTCCATTTCATTGGTAATCTTGGGTTTGTATGCTGTAACTGTCTTCTCCAAATCCTACCACAATAAACAATTGCCAGCTTCCTTAGAGATGATGTGACATTTCTCCTGGGATTTCTGAATTAAGTAACTGACGACTTAAGCAATCCATCATTTCCTCCGCATTCAGACCAGAGGAAGGAAAGCTTTCCTAAAGTTACAACCAATTAGAGCCAGGAAGAAGGTGTTAGCATTTCTAATCCCACTCATGTATGTATGGGCTGCTTAAGATTGCCGGTTTGCTGCTGCTGTGCTGATGGCAGGGAAACAACTTCCTGTTACAGGAAAATTGTTTATTCACAGTCATCAGTGGCCATCCTTACTAGCCTGTATATTCACAGCAGACTTTGTTGTGGGGAAAGAGCTGTAGGAAAGGAGAGAGGGAAGGGGAGGGTTTGAGCACAAAGTTGATTGACAGCGCTAAGACCCTCCTCCTTGTTCTGATTGGTTGTTTCTGACCGAGTGGTGTAATTCTGCAGATGGCTGTAGAACCACACAGAGCTGGCGGAGATTTTTTTTTTTTTTTTTAGAAACTATCTGTCTTGCATTATACTGTCATGATATAGTGACAGTTTTAACAAATATGTAATAAAGTAACTTTTATTTAAAAAAAATGTTTTTGTGTAACTCTTGTATAATTTGCTCACAGCAAGTACCAAAACAATTATGAGCTTTACAGACAAGAAAAACATATTTGCCATGAGGGCTTAAAGTTTTAGGTAGCATTTTTACTGTAACATACAGTATCTGCCCAGAAAGTTCTTCAAGTTGCAGGACATAATTCATACTTGACATACAGCGACTGAATAGACAGTTGTTTAAATTTTCTACTCTCAATTAAAAGTTGACTGAACGTTTGTTTTTTGGTTTTTTTTTATAAAAAGAGAAGACGGAAACCAAATACTGCTATGTCTGTTAGACTGCTCTGATTGAAATTTTAAATAACACAAGTGTCATTGAAAAGGGCTTTATGTGTGGTTAAACAAAGCAGGCATTAGAAATAAGTGACAGCAATATACATACAGGGACTGGGTTATGAACTCAATCAATCAATCACATTTGATTTGTTTAGCACATTTCAGCAGCAAGGCATTTCAAGGTGCCTTGAAATGCCAAGGTGCCTTGCTGCTCAACAGCAGAACTCAATCTAAAGTGCTACACTCCTCTGAAAAGTCCTCATAGCATCGCCAAGAGCAATAAGAATAAAATATAACACTACAACTTGACCAATCATAAACTCAGCAATGTGTTTCTATGAAGCTGTCAAGGTATGTGTGATAATTCGCTGCATTACTTTCCTCGTGACTGCAGTACAAATAATATTTATCTATAACAGTATACTGTTAACTTAAGTGGAGTTGAGTACAGCTCCGGTGTCAGTGCTCCTGAAAATCACTGCTTAATGTCATGTTAAACATGAAAAATACAAAGATTAATTTACTCCGACAACAGCAAATCTTATAATCCTGTCACTTTCCCTCAGAAAAGGACATGATTGTCTGAGCTTCCCAGCATTATGTTAATCCTGACGATTACAATAAGAACAGATATGCGGGAATGAAATTTAAGAAAGTGTGGGGAAACTAAACCTGCTGGTCGTATACTAACTCCTCTTTGTTGGATTTTTCTTTTATGATGTCAATGTAAAATTTGTACAGTGGTGATATGGCAGTCAGTATTTCAAAGCAGCAAGTCCCCTCACTCAGAGCCACCAGAGGTTTTTAGCAACAGGAAGTCCTGGTCTGTCTCCCACTATAGCAGGCTGATGTCTCATTAGGCTTCATTGCAGCAAAAGATACTGTAGGGAAGATGGTATTTGGAAGCCTGTTACTACTGCAGTCCTGTCGGGATCAGATCCACACAGGAAGAAAAGGACAGCTTCTCTGTGGACTAATAGAGTAAGCTTTATCTTATAGCGTCATATGGGTCATATTTAAGTCACAGAAATAAGATTTAAGACAAAGGTCTCATGAAAAATGTTTACCTGAAATGTAGGTGTGAAACTACGTCAGTAAATAAGCCACAAATGGTAGCTCTGATGCATTCACACCCGTTGAATGGTGGCCTTGATTTTCTTTTTCTTTTTTTTTTTTTTGCAAGGGATGTTTGTGGGTTGTAGGCTGCAGCAATCTTGTCATGTTAGATATAATTTTTAACAATAGCAACATAGACAGCCATTAAACTGAGTTCAGGAATAACTGATTTTGGACAATTTCAGAGCAAAACATACTTAAATTCCCATAAACATATTATTTCTCTGTGTAACGACGGCATTATTACAGAAGGACTTCCAGGTCTTCAAAATAAAAGCACTTCCTGTCACATTCATTCAGATTTCTTTCTTTCTTACCGATTCTTTGATTATAATGTGACTCACTATCTGTGTTGCAATTTAAAGTGTACCATAAAGGCTCTGAATACGACTTAAAATTCACACCAAACATTTCAGACTTTGTAAAGGCAAGAATAATTTCAACACTGAGATTAACAGGTGCTGACTATGCAATTACTTTTAGGTTCTTAAGAGGGGTAAAAAAGCATTTATCTGTTTGCTCTTATCAAATAAAATCGTATAAGCACCTATTAAAATTCTGATGTGTTAAAAAGTAGAAGACAAACTGTAGTGTGAAATAGTCAAATAGAGATTTTGTTTTTACTTAATAGAACTCAAATGAACTAACTTCGTTAAGAAGCTAACCCATGATTGAACACTAAAGAATCCCTGTTCTGTTGGGAGCTGGTTAAACGTCAGTCATTTCAGTTCATCTTTGAATGAATCAGTTCATAGAGTGAAACATTCTATGACATTTAACAATAGACAAAGGTGTTTTAAAAACATTCACATCACTTGAATTAGACACATCTCAAACATGATTCCTCTCTTCTGCAATAAAAAGCTCTAGAGAGAGCAAATTCAGATAATGACTTCCACAACCATGACCTTCAGTCACTTTAATGATCACTTTCACAATTGCTATATTTGGGTTCATTGGGTAAGAGAACTGTGACCTGATTTTAACAAAATGCAAATTGTTATTCACTGCAGCACTGGATATGTATGTGTTTTATGCAATTTATGCTTATAATCTGGTACAGAAATAGCGAAAGACAAACACAATTGCAAAAAATAAAGAAGATTGTTAAGCTTTGTGAATCCCTGCAGAATCAAATGTCCTACACCTGCACACTAAATGAGGAACTAGAATATTTAAAATTTAAACGGGGCCTGCCAAAGTTTACTCATCGGTTGGAACCCAGCGTTCTGATGATAAAAATTAGCATCAATGCTAAAATAAGCTGCAATGTACTCAATAGCATGTGGAGAGTCACAAGCATGTTGAGTAACATCGACTTACTCCATTCATTATGTTAAACTTAGTGTATAAGCTAAAACTAGCCAATTTGGTAATGATGGCTAATAAACAAAATAGCTAAAAACCTTATATTAGGGAAAAGGCTATTGCTAATGTCCATTGTCTTCTGATTTTTACTTTGGTAAAAGTAAAAATCAGAAGTTTACTTCATGCCACTTGGTTACCAGAAAACGCTCTCGTCTCTTAGCAACAGATTAATAACAAATATTGTAATTGTTCAAAAACATAAGATTTCTTTTGCTCTTTTGGAATATTATTTAACTTAAACTACTTACTACACAACAATAATTGTGCATTTGGTGAATTTGGTGGAAAAGTGAAAATGTTGGGGGTTTCTTTTGTCATTGGGGTAAATGTATTATAAACAGATATTCAGCACAAAGGTAAAAATGTGATTTATACTTCATGGCAGTTTATTAAAAAAAACGCTAATCTCTTAAAACCAAATTAATAATTGTTTACAAAACATAAGCTATTTTAAAATACTGCTTATCTGCTTAGATACAAGAAATTTACAGTTGGTAAATTTTGCAAAAGTAAAAATCAGATGTTTACTTCGTGGCACTTGGTTATCAGAAAACACACCCGTCTCATAGCAACAGATTAACAGTAACTATTGTTATTGTTCAAAAAACATAAGATTTATTCTGTTCTTTTTAAATATTACTTAACTTAAACGACTTACTACTTAACAAGAATTGCATATTTGGTGTATTTTCTTTTTTGTCATTGGTGGTAAATATATTTTAAAACAGAAATTCAAGACAGAAGTAAAACAAATCTGATATATACTTTGTGGCATTCGTCGCCAGAAAAAAAAAAACGCTCATCTTTTAACACCAAACTACTTATTGTTTATAAAACATCAGCTATTTTGAAACACTGCTTAGCTGCTTAGACACAAGAAATTTACAGTTAAATTTACAGGTAAATTTCGCAAAAGTAAATGAGTACATGAATTCGCTGATTGTACCTCTACTGTATAGCTTTATATTACCATCAAATCTTTAAAAAATCTGTTAGAGTAAAAGGCCTTTATTTTTAACCAGCATTCACAATTTAAGTTTAAAAGCCACATTTCTAACAATTTTTTTGGTCTGTTCAGATAAGAAAACATGCCTTTTGTATCTTACAAATACATCAAAATCCCCCTTTGTTTTTATTTTTGACAAAGCAGCAAACAGCTTCATGTAGCTACTTTGTTCTCACTACATGTGATTTATTGGAATAAATAAAGATCAAGCAGAAGTAAAAACATAACTTCTCTTTGTAAATAAGCAACGTCCTCTGGGGACCAAACTGCTCCAAGCTAATAAGAAAAAAATCAAAACTGAAATGTCCAGTAGTGCTTTGATACAACTAGGATTCTAGTGGAAACCTATGATATCATTAAATGTTTTACCATTTTACCAGCAGCTTGCATTTCATTCCTCCTCATTCTACCAGAAATAAAAAAAAATAAAAAAGAAAACGCATAGCTGCTAATGAGCAGCTCTATTTTTCCAAGCTCTTATTTGTGGTCAAGCTGTGAGCGCGGGCTACGAGCCCGGAGGGTGCAGGGACTCACCTCTTTCTCTCCACATATATTGCTGATGATGGAGTTAGAAGCTGGACTGGCAGATGGGCCGAGGACTGCCACAACCCCTTTAGACATTATCTGGCACACTGAAAGGAAACACATAGAGACACATAGAGTGAGAATTTTAGAATTAGGTAGCAGGGAAATGTATCTAATAAAGCTTTTGGTCATATTTGAACAGATACTCATGGAAACTGTTACAAACTCTAAACAAACAGGTAGAGACAGGCTTGTTCGAATGCCTAAAGGGAATTTCCTGCTATATGAATATGGACAAATACATGTCCCTAGATCTATGTCAATCCGTCGCAAGCTAATCTTGTAGGAAGGGTTGATATTAATGCGATATGTGCTCACATATGGAGACAGAAAACATAGAAACGGAAAGAGACACAGATCAACAGAGTGACAGACGCCAAGAAAGGCACAGAGACAGAAATAGCAATATCTGGAGGCTTAAAAGCTGAAATCTGGTTTTTGAATATTTGCACATGAATGGAATAATATCCCCAAAAGTGGCACACATCTTGTCTTGTTCTCTGAATTTTACATTTACAAGGACTGATTTAAAGGCTTTACCTTTGGGGTTGAAAACATATCTTTTGACAGAAACATTTTAGTGAAAATGAGTTTTACTCCTCTCTTGTGTACACATGCTTTCATCTTTCAAACTGGAACACAGAATGGTGTTTCTTGTCAGCTTATAATCCCTGCTTTATAATTAAAACACTGCTGACTCTGGTGTGGAGCTGGGGGAAAGCACAGAACTGTGCCGCTCTTGTGTGTGCAAGGTGTGTGTAAGTCCTGGTAGTTTTGTGTTGGTTACTGGGGCAAAAGAGAAGCAATTATCAGTCATGTGTGCGAAAGTGGGTAAACTTCTTTAGGGCTGAAGAGACAGAGAATCAAATTATTAATAATTGTTCTTTCAGTCACCCGTGGGAACTACAGCATGACACATGACTTAACTGCTGCAGAACAACATGCATATGTATGATCCTCTTCTCTTGGCATGCGCACATAAAAAAAATCTGCACCTGTCTGTGCAGCTTTATTGAAACAGAGTGGATTGATTTGACTCCAAGCCAAGATGCTGCTATTTGTTTTGAAATTTTGACTAACTGTAGAAACTGGCTCTTGTACTTTTTTATACAACTGATTAAAAAGGGAAAAAAAGATTCCTATGGCAAAAAAAATGATGATATTTCTTTAATATCAAAATAAAATATTGCTTTAACACAGATGTTTTAAAACATAACACCAGAAAGCTTATAGAATTATATATAGGGTATTGGCGAGTTTAATTTTTCTAGCATCTATTTTCCATATTTTTTTTAAGCCTGCTATTATTTATGGGATCAATTTGACCTCAAAGATAAGGTCATCTGCAGCATATCCAAAGTGCAATAACCAAATGCAACAAGGATGCCACATACAAATATGCGCCATGTTTGTATTTATTGTGTAAGATGTAACCTTCAGCCACACTAGTACTTTGGAAATTATGTACTAATGGGGGCCAAAACTGTCAGGATGGAGTTTTGGCCCCCATGAGAACGCCTGGTTGCAACAAGGTTGATGTCGATGCAACATTCAGCTCAGAAAGGTTATAGTTTAATCAATACAGAGCAGCAAAAAGTTTAGCTTTATGCATTGATTCAGCTCACTAGGAACACCACATAGGCAATGGCTTAGACCCAGCATTTATGATCTGTGTGGAATGTATCCCACCTCTCACACAATGCTACAAAAAGTTAGCAAAAACATTATGTCTATGAAAGTTATCAGCATTGATTTCTAGGACCATAATGTGGAGGTTATTTTTCATTAAAAAAATATGATCTTTTTTTTATGTGAAACTCAATGTTTTTATTAAAAATGTAGCTTAATGTAAAAAGTTTTTGCTCATTAATTTAAATCACTGAATTCCAGTGTTGCAAGTGCTTTCACGGCCTTAAGGGTATAAAATTCAACACAAAGTCATGCAGACTGCAGCTACAAAGGCTTGTGAAAGACAGGTTCATTCTCAGGTGCTCGGTGGAATCCATTGTGACACCATGACTGGGTGCCATCTGTACAGCAAATCTAGTTGTGATGTTACTAAATATTTCACAGTCTACAGTATTGAAACAAAGTGGAGGTGACTGGCATCATGAGCAAGTCAGTCGCAAAGTGGACTGTGTAAATCACAGAGCAGGGTCAGCAGATGATGAAATAGTGCACACAGCTCCATAAATTTCAACAGACTTAATAACTACAGATCTCCACACTTTATGTTGTCTTCAGATTAGCTCAAGAACAGTGTATGACCTTCAATCAAGTGCAACATAAAACATCTAAGTGGTTTAAAACATGCTGCCACTGGAGATTAGAGCAGTGAAGACATTTTCTCCAGAGTGACTAATTGAGGGTGCGTTTACACTGCAGCCTGACGTGACTCAATTCCGATTTTGTTGACGTAATGCGACATGTATCTGCTCTTTTCATGGCAGTGTGAACAGCACAGGTCGGATTCTATTTCGAATGGGACCCATATCCAATACGTATCCGATTCAAATGCGGCCCAACGTTCTGGTCGGATTCATCCGAACTGAACGTCTGCGTCCTGATTCTGCGTCCTGATATTCTGCGTCCTGATACGTGCAAGTGGGAAGAAAAACAACCATGACGGACTATATGAGAATTAAGTTGCTAATATGCTGCTCCGGCCGGATAACAACTTCAAATATATAAGCTAAGCTCCACCGTTAGCCTCCATGTTTACTTCCGCAAACACTGAGCACTTCTTATTATTATGGCGGTTGGCAGAACACTGAGAACGCTGACGCTATTGTGCCTTTATTGCGCATGCGGGACACTTTCAGGTCGTTTGCCCGTTTACACTGCAGATCACATACAGGTCGCATTTACTGGCAGTGTGAACGGCCCCGGCAAAAAAAATCGGAATTGAGTCACTTCAGGCTGCAGTGTGAATTCTCTCCATGTCTCTCCATCTCACAATCAAAGGGACAAAGTTGGGTTTGGCAGTTTTCTGACAAAAGGCAACTGCCCAACTATATTGTTTGCTGGACATCCAGCCATGAAGGAATGAACATGGGAGAGGCTGCTATGAAAACTACTGACTCAAAAATACACTATGTTAATCTTGGTTTCAGCAGCAGGAGGAGAAGGTGTTTCAAGAAGAAAACTCTGATATGACAGACATTTTAAAAATCCAACACCTAAGTCAAACAGTTTTTATTCTGACATGCTTACTGGGAGGGTCACATCGAGAAGTCCGCTCCATGTCCACGGAGCTAGGGCTCTAGAAATACTGGCAACAGTTAGTGCATCCAGGACCTCGGCGCACAAAATACGATTCTGGTTTATTTAGAATTCTGCAAAAGGAACCTTGTAGTTCCAGGTTCCTGGAGATTGCCATTAACAACACCAGTGTTGTAACAACACCACGCCTTGGGATTCCCCTGGAGGAGCTGGAAGAAGTGGCTGGGGAGAGGGAAGTCTGAGCCTCCCTTCTGAAGCTGCTGCCCCTGCGACCCGATCCCGGATAAGCGGAAGAAAATGGTTGGATGGATGGGATTGCTGGATTTTTGTAAGTTGACTTTGTTCATTAAAACAACCACAACATTCTACGTCTACTGCGTGCTGCGACTGGGTCCCCTTCTACACACATCAAGACACTTCTGAAAGAATGGTTTAATAAAAGTGCAATGAACACACTCCTTATCTTTGTGAAATGTCTTTCTGGAACAATGTGTTAATGGAGTTACGGAATAGCTGACAAAATTAAACCCAATTTAATCAAGAAGGTGACATCACGCCAGTATCTATGTGTGTGAAGAGATTCGACCAAATACTTTTTTGTAACATAATCTAAATTTGCATTGATGAGAACCTGAGGATGGAGTAATACATTGGAGGGGATTTCTCACCAAAAATCTTGTTTAGACTTCATCTCAGCATTTTTCTAAAGATATTATTGTGTTTACTTGAAAAATGTGTTTGATAAACTTTTTATTTTAAACTGAATATGATAAAATATGTACAATATTAGAAACATTCCAAAGTGTATCTGTTTATGTCAGCGATGAAGCAAAGCATGCAGTGGTCCTCACTTGATATTTCCATCTACAATAACTGTGGCCACTGATCCAACCCTAATCCAATTCCTGGCCCTAATCACACACACAAAGGATTTGTACTATAACAATATCTAGGCTACACACAGGGGCATATGCTGCCGTACACACAGAAAAACAGGATCATTTAGGCTTGTTAGTTTTTATTCAGACAGAAAACATAAAAGTTTTCTGCTTCTCTGGAAGTGAATCTGTGTTTCTATGGAAGCAGCTCCACTACATCTTTCATGTTTGTTCCACTATATCACACTGAAAATCAATTTCTCTCCTTTTTGTGGCAGCTGTTTGTTTAGAAAATTTGCCGTTTTCTAAATATACACACTGTGCTGAATTGATTTTTTAAGTGTTTTCAATAAAAATTTAAAAAGGTCAAACAATAAAACTTGAGGTTTGAGGAAACCATTTTCCAGTTATCAGTTATAACAAGTAAAAAGCATCACTTTAAACATTTGGTGAGTGTAAATGCTCTTTCCTTTAGTTTTACAATTTTTATGGCAATCTTGCTTAAAATAATTGTGTTGTTGATTCCACTTTCACTTTACGCTCCTGTCCCAGAATTTCAGCCAAATCTCACAAAGAAGCTGGTTTCCTACATGCTCCAAAAGTAGCTTTGCTCAACAAAATGGATATCTGAAATTGTTGAAATTTACTTTATTTAATCAGGGTTGAATCATGATGAAATCAATTTGTTTGAATCCTTTGGATTTTTTGTATGGGTTTGCAAGTGTCAACATTTTCAGAATACTTTGGTTTTTCCCCCCAAATACAGAATTGTTTATTCTTTATATCTAACTAAGTGTTGTACACTTAGTCAGAATGTTTTTATGGAGATATGTTCACTCTCTGCTTACTTATTTCCTAACTATATTGTCTCACAAGTAACTATTTTGATGCAGAAAACATGAAAAATAAGCAACTAAAACTTTACAGTTGCCAATAAATTAGAAAACACAGACTTTAAGTTTGTGCAACATGCAATAATTTCAACTTCTATCGCTGCTCAAAATACAGTCTCATTAGATGATATTTAGTAGAGGTGAGAACATGAAGTGGGTGGTGAAAAGATGTCAAAGTAGTATAAAGTACATTTAGTTTTTCTATAGATTTTAGTTTTATTTTTGCTACTTTTCTGGAGCAGTTGGTGACTGGACACAGCACATTTCATATGGATCACCCTGTTTTGTTCCTCAGATTTGACAGAAAAGGCACACACTAAGAGTGCTGTGAAATATTTGCCACTTACAGATTTCCTTATTTGTCAATGTTAAATGTTTCAGATCATCAAACAGATTTTAATGTCAGAGATAACTTCAGTAAATCAAAATAGCATTCTCAGACGTAGATTTCATAAAAAGCAATTTTTTTTAAGCTTTTTGTACTTACTGCCAGGCTTGGAAATTCAAAAGGAAAATTTAATAGAACATCTCTGACCAAATAAAAAAGGCTGCAAGACCTCAAAAGGTTTCCCTTGATCTAACAAAATTCAAGAACAGATGAGAAGCAGCCAGTGACATCTATCAATTTGGAAAGTTACAAAACCAATTGTGAAGCTTTGGGGTTTGAGGGAACCACAGTGATACCTGATTATGCACAAACAGAGAGAACACAGAACAGAGGCAAACTTCCCAGGAATTGCTCACATATTGAAGTTACTCCAGGAGAACATCAATGACTCATCTGGCAGTTAACAAAAAAAAAAAGAAAATATAAAACTTACGGAATAAACTAACACAGCATTTAACAGTGTAATACTGGATGGAATCTATCTTTGAGTGGGTCAAAAGAAAAGCAAATTAAAGGTTTTGGAGTGGCATAGTCAAAGTCCAAACTTAAATCCTTTTTCTGATGCAGGGCATCCTTGCTTGCAAACCCTTCAATATAGTTAATTAAAAAAAATTGAAAAGCACAGTGGACTAAAATTCATATCACATATAAAGGATGCATTTGTGTAATTATTCAGGTTATTTTATAGTAAAATTTGTCTGGGAGTTGCAAACATTGCAGTGACAAAAAAACCCCGGCAAATATTTAAGGAAACAAATACTGTTTAACAGCACAATAAACAAGGATGACAAAAATCAACATACATGAAGACATGTTTTTATGTTTACTGCAATGATCAAAGACACTTACTTGTTTCCCCCATCTCATATTCACTGTCTCTTAGCAATTCAAAGATATCCACCTCCAGCTTGCCTGTTGTAGAGCGGTTGCTGCTCCTGTTGATGTTATTTTTTGCCAGGGTGATGGCTAAACGCTCTCCCCTGCTGCACTCCATAGGATCGTCAAGAATGGCAGCTGGCAAAAACAAAGTAAAATACAACAAATAAGAATTGAAAGATACATTCTCTACACTTACACTACAAATTGGATTTATTTTTTTTATTTGTCTTTATCCATCTCAGTTACTCCATCTCAATGCAAAACATGTTGCGGCAAGTACAGATGTCCCCAACGCAAATATCAGTGTCTATAGTACACATTTCTAAAGAAGTATTTTCTCAGAGTAATTATACTAGTAGCCAAAGGTTCCTGAAACACTTGAAAACTGAATGGCAATTGGCACCAATCTGATAGTCAAATAAAGTAAAACCCGATTAAAAACCGCATCTTTTTTGAGGAGCTCGTATGTCTCTTTATTCAATAATTTAACAGCAAATAAATTAAATTAAAATTAAACTGAAATGTTGCTTATTTTGTCGATATATGATTTTCGATTAAATTCCAAGTAATTGTGATTCTTTTTCCTACATGGAATAATAATTTGTGTCCTTTTAAATCTTACAAAAGCATGCTCAGTAATGAAATGGAAGCTACAAATGCACTATAAATCAATATTATTAGGAGAACACGGTTTTAAAACCGTCTGCACGCTAGTCACCTGTGCAGACAGTTTAACTTAACTGTACTGTCATATTGCCACTTTCCTATGTTACATTATTCTGTTAGCAGTGAGAAGAAATATGTTTTTTTTGTTGCATGTGGGATGTCTTGATTCAAGGTTTATCATATGGTAAGAACCTCAAACATAGAAACTGAACCTCAAGTTCAAATTCTATATTACAACCTGAGTGTTTTAACGTTTTTAAAAACACAACATAAGTAATCAGTTTGTTTGCTGCCCCAAGCATCTGCAGCTTTTTAATGCTTTCATGAAATCAGTGCAATAGCTTACAGAGTGAGTCTACAACCAAATTAAATCAGTTTACCACTGCAACATAAAACTGTGCTGAGGAAAAGTGTTCCTCTCACATTTGATTTATGTTCCTTCTGGGTGCAATATTTACTGTACTGTAAAACTGCAATCAGGATAACTAATTTGTCTCTTGTGCAGGGCTCTTCTAAGCAAGTTATAGAGAGATTATTTGTACTTTGTGCTCTATACATGTGAATAAGTATATATGAATAAGATCGCATAGGGCATTAAAAAGCTAAGGTAATATTTTTGCATGCATGCTGTGATATTTTAATCACATCATGAATGTATTCACTGACCTTTGACAGTACAGATATTGAACTGCTGGTTAAACATTCGTAGCAAACATCTGCCGTGTTCTGTGTTGTTAATCCTGGGAAGAACTTGAATGACATATGCTTTCATACATTTAAAATTAATTGTCTCACGGTTGGTTAACAGTCTCGTGGTTTTCACTGTGTCTAACCCAGAATAAGATGTTTTATGACCTGTGCTGGATCAGTACTTATGCTGATAGCCCTAGCCAGATTTCAACGTCCCCTAAACAAATATAAAATAGATCAACTTAAAGATGTCAACACAACCACTTCCTCAGGAGGTAATAACAAATATTTGCATGAACGCCAAGACCTCAGCCAAGTAAATAATAAAAAATGACATCAAAGCAGCAGCAGATGAGTATCTGTCCTATTTGTTGTACATAATTCCATGTTTCAACACAGCTGGATTAAAGAATGTTATTAGGATGCTTTGTAGGCACGAGGTACATGTTTAACATGGAGCACATTGCTCCTAAAGAGGCAGGAAGGATCTAGCAGTATTATATGTCATTTCAGACATATAATACCTTCTAATGCAGACTGCTTCCACAAACATTTGTGAAAGAATGGGTCGCTTTCGGGAGCTCAGTGAATTCAGATAGGATACCACATGTGCAATGAGCAAAGTTGTTAAATTTTTTTTGCTACTACATATTCCAGAGTCAGTTTAGTGGTATTATAACAAAGTGAAAGCAAGTCAGCTACAAAGAAGAGAAATGTGAAATCCACTTGGAAGGGTCAGAGGAAACTGAGGCATATACTGTTTTGTACAGCCAACAGTGTAGAGAACTTCATAGAATGGGTTGCCATGGCTGAGCCACTTATATTCAAACCTTACATCACTAAGTCCAATGCAAAAAGCTGAATGTGGTGATGTAAAGCAAAAAGCAAGGTCCAAAGACATTGACGATTGAATTTAGTGCATCCTCAAGCTCCAGGTAGATGTTTCAGTCTGGGATGAGATTGTGCAGAGACTGTGAAAAAGTACAACAAATACAACTCTTAGAAAAATTTGGATTGCCCCCTAAAACATCTAAACTACAGAGCAAAATGAAGACTATGTGAGGAAACCGTATCTTGAATGATATTAAAGATAATGGTGAGAATAATTTTTAAAAAGCTTGCCAAACTTACGTATAAGATAATGTTGGCAACTAATTTTACAGAAAGAAACAGTCATTTAAGATGAAAAAAGCATTTATCAGCACACATACACACAGTATGTCTTCCTATCTTCAGTAGGACATCCATTCATTTGTCGATCATTCCTATAGTCTACTTGACCTTTACCTTACACTTTAGTACTAAACATAACCCAAAAACGGCTCTTATTCTTATGGGACCCATAAGGAACAGTCAGTCCCCACAATGTAGAATTTGTTCTTTACACTGTATCAAATTAAAGCTCACCTTAAAATCTAGCAACATTAGCTTCTGTATTTACACAACAGTCATTTGCTTTATTCCAGTAAAAAAAAAAAAAAATATGGCTCTGCGAACTTTATTAGCAAGCTGTGGTGAAGGCTGTCTTTCTGGAGCATGTCTAGGATATCTTGTCTGTAGTGAAAGTGAGAAAAGAGCTAAAAACGTGGTTGGAGAGCACAACAGATATAGAACAGTACACATTGCTTCCCTACAGATTTGGTGAGGAGCTTCGGACTGCAAGTTACACAATTTGTATTGTTCTCTCCTGGCATCTTTAGAAGTCTGTTTTGCAATCATCCCAGAATTATGTTTTTTTTAAAACCATCGAAGTAGCTGACAGAGATTTTTAAATAGCAAACGTTACATTAAACTTTGCTAAAGGTATATAAAAAGCTGTTGGCCATCTTACATGATTAAAAAAGATAAAGATACGACACTGAGAAAAAGGGGAAGTTTTTAAAATGTTCATTTGTTCATTACTGCAGAATTCGGTTCTTCAGTCACATTCCTTTCTACCTGAGGGAGTAGATGAGGTTCTTTAAGAAAGTTCTGTGGAGAGGTTATTGGTAATTAGTATGGGGTTAAAATCCATCTTTTTTTTCTTATATTAATGGCAGATTTCCACCTACATGGTTTTGATGCTTAGACTATCCAACTTAAAGCAACACAAACTGCTCTGTTGACAAAAATCAGTTGAAAATATGGCCTGATAAATATGCTGAACCCATACTAAAGGACTGGTTAGCGGTCACAGGACAAATGTTCATGAAGAAATGTGTTTTAGAGCTTCTTTTGGCAGGAAACTCATGCAGTAATTGACTGCAAATTTTTATTTTATGGCTAATTTGTTTATGGGTACAGATTTTTTTTTCTGTCATTTACAGTCTTGGATTTGCAGCTCCAAGACATTAGATTTTATGATATGGTTTAAAGTTTGAAACTTCCCTGACCTTCTGTTTTCTAAACCATCAGTTTTTATAGTTCTCTGAATTGTGACCAGTGTTTTTTGTGATCTAGGAATATAGATGCCTCACATACTTCTGGAGAATGCTAGCAAAGACTAAAAACACACTCTACTGAACTGTCTACTGTCTTCTCTTTTAGCTCAATGTCTGACAAACTCTTTAAGCAAATGGTAACTTTAGCAAAACGTTTTACCAGATCTATTACAAATTAGTTCCAGCTAAGGACAGTTAGAGAAGGGTGTGGTGTCAAATATTTGTTGTCCGATCCAAAATATGTTTTTCTAAAACATCACAATGTGATTAAATCGTTATGCAATAACATTAATACTTATTGTGTCATTCAAAGAACACTAGGACAAGAGATTTCCAATAAATGTTTGACCTCTCAAAGTCTCCTTTTTAATCTATTTAAATAGTGTTTACAGCAATCACATTTAGATTTTTTTCAATACATTCTTTTATCCAGAACTTTTTTTTTTCTCCATGCTTAAATCATTGAGCTTTTGTTCTATTTAAGTTATGTTCAAAACTAGGCTAAATAAAGTTCCCTTATTTTACTTCATTTTACTATTAGAGACCTATCTTAACTTTTTCTTTGAATTACTGTACATCAATTGCTTCAATAATCTCGAGTTATGAAAGCATATAAGAACTCAGTAAGTCGTTCAGATACGGATCAGGTGTAATGGATTACAGCTTGCACTCAAATGCCTTGTCACCCATTTAGCAATCATGGGATCTTTTTTTTTGCTACGTCTTGTAAAATATGCCAGAAATGTAAACAACTTAACATTTCAGCGTAAAATCAGCATCAGTGTGATTGTTTTTGAGCAAGTTTTCAGTTTTACCTTTTATTTTTACCTCACAGTTTATTATATTGTACAACCTGTGGTTATTGTTGATGGATATTAAGAAAAATACACTTGGCTAAAATGCTTCCGCTGTGATGACTGCACTGAGTTAATTGGCTTATATGAAAAGTATTTTATCACAAAACCTTTTATTTATGGCTTTAACTAACTGAGGGAAATGTTTTCCCAGGACCAGCAAATAGGGCAGAAAGTAAGACCTGAAAAAAACTTTAAAGGATTGAGGGCAAAAGTAATTCTACATTGGAGTGTATTGGGGACAATTTAAAGGCGAGCAAACAGTGATACAGGAAAAAATTTGCCTCTTTCACATTGTATCAACAATGTAGAAAACCTGTCTAATAAAAACACAATTGTTTCTCAACTAAATTGCACTATAGTGTTAGCTCCAAAGATTTGACTCCATAATCACATGGATCTCAGTCTTACGTGCTTTTAGAAATTTCACAAATTTTAAATATTGTAGATATTTTGGATTAAGACCATTGTTTTTCATTTCATGAACATATTGTGTCAGGGTAAAGGATAAAGTGTCAGAATACAGATAGAGGCATTATGTTTCTCACAGCTTGAAGACACATGGACCAAGAAATTTAAACAGATGTTGGGTGTCTTTAAAAGAGAAGCAGCAACAACATAAGAATAATAAATGCAACATAAATTCTCAGTAGACATTAATTCAAACACTTTTTGAATATGTGTTACTAATTTAGATTTATTTGTTCTATGTCTGAATGCTGGAAAATTAATATTGCCTATTTATCTGCAAAAAAAGCCCACCACTTAACTAAAAAGTCCAATTTAAAAATGCATTTCCATCACACATACAAAGGGTGTAATAGCCATGGCAACGGATTTCACATCTGGAAAAAAAGAACTGCCCTCTCTGAGCCTCTTTGATCAGCCTAACGAGTTTCTACATGTCATCCTTTCACGTAGATTTCACTATGAATATTTTATTTAAACTCAAAAGTTAGTCTCCACTTTCTCCAGTGTCATTCAATATAACTTGCATATTCAACTCACCCAACAATGTAAAAGCAAAAATATCAAAGGAAATGCTTTTGCTCACATTTTATGTATTTATTTAGAACTAATTATCTCGTTTAAAATATTTTAATAAAGATTTTTGCTAGGAATTGGAATTGATTTTTGCTAGGAATTGTAAATGTGAAATGGGTCCAACCCTTTTTACATTTACAGAGCAGTTTATTCATACTTGAACTGGTATTTTAGTGATTATTCTTTGATGATGTTAGAAGTGTAATGCTGTATGTTTTCTACTTCTGCTGAACAGTCGAAGCAGGCGTATAGCTGATTTCAAATGGTGTTAGACAACATGGAGTCAAGAACCAGATTCTTATTCAAATACCTTATCTAGAGGAATGGATAAGGGGGGACTACTATGATGACTTACTAACAAAAAGAGGAATTAAGACTACAAAAATGGTGAAATCTGCACAAATAAGCTTTAATCAGTCTCCAGCAAGAAATAAGTACCTTTCACTAGATTTTCCTAAGTTTTCTAGTTGCTTTTAAAGTGATAGACTAGGGTGGTTCAAAATTTTAAAGAAGTCAAGAAGATAATAAAGCTGTAAACATCAATAATTATTTAATTAAGATAGTGTTTAGTACTAGTGTCCATGTCTACATTTATCTATGCTGAAACTAAACGCAAATAGAGAAACCGATTGTGGTGTTTGCGGTATCTTCTTACAGGAAGGACATCTCAGAGTCACAGCTTGGTCTGCCTGGGTCTCTCAGTATTGACTTGGCACATCCTCCTCTATCCACATGTGATACAACTGTATCTTAATCATATGTCCAAAAATTGCTTTAACTGGATGAAGGGGAACAAAAGCATGATGCTGTGGACGCCGTACTTCACAGTTCCTCTAAGCCTCGCAAGCAACCCTCTTTTCCCCTCCGAAAGTAGTGATGGTCACGAGGCCAAACACTTTTAGTAGTTAAAATGATCTTTTAAAAAAAATCTGTATCATTATTCTGACATTTGGAAATGTACAGTTGTCAGTTTGTTAAGAAAATGGGAGTGCCTTTTTTTTTTTTTTTTTTTTTTAGCTAGGTGAATACATTTTGAGGTTGAACCTGTTTGTGTGGGCTCTTGAACCCAACAAAACATTAAAAGTGGAGCGCTGTGTCATGGTCAAACACACCATTATCAGATGGAAAGTAATTTGGACTTGTAGTACTTGAAAGTAGAACTGACTTGTTCTGTACATTCACATTATACCAATATTTCTGAACTCAGAACTCAATGCTGTCTTGTGTGAGTCCTCATTGTTTAGTAATTTGTTTTATTTCATGTAGAAAACAGTTAATTAATCAAACACTTTCTTTACCCATTCTAACCTCATTCCTCATTTTACGTGGTGGCTGGGCTGACATTAATTAGTAGGAAAAACAGACAGCTATAAGAGTCGTTTAGACATTAGATACACGAGTGTGTGAATGTGTGCTCAGTAACCCGTGGGATCTCAAAACACCCCTGCACTTGTGTAATTAAGCAGCCAAATGTGGAGCTTCGTGTGTGTAATAGTTCATTCACTTGTGGCAGCATAACTGCAAACTTCTCATGCCAGCTTATATGGCAGTGTTGAAGATGTATTTTACGTTTCTATGCATAAATCAATCTCAACCTGGAGACTTGCAGCAGAAACCATCAAGGGGAATGGAGGTGCCATCTTACAAAATTAGAAACTTGCACAACAAAGACCTGGTGACAAAAAAGTAATTTGCTGTTGTCACCAATATAAATTCCGCCAATAGAATATCATACTAAAGAGTGTGATTGGAACCACTAACTGAACAAATCGCAGCCCGGGGGGCGGGGCTAATATCCGGGCCCTTTTACCCAAATAATGGACCTTACCACAGGGGCCGCGTTTCTTTGGCTAATGCCAATTTTACGTCACAGCACAGCTACAACGTGCGTGACTGTCTCACAAACACAAGCTACAGTAGTAAACAAACTGTCGTAGCTCGCACGCGCTCAACCCGAACTGTCACAAGTTGCTACCTGTAACTAGCCCGGCTCGCTGGCTATGCTGGCAGTTTTGGCGGGCCTGAATCGCTGCCAATGAGTTATCTCCAAGACGACAAACAAAATAAGCGTCCAGTTTTTGGCTTTTCCTTGCTCTGTTTTTTCCATCCTTTTCACTTTGTTGTTCCATGGAGCTCCACTCACGTTAACTTAGTCCGTAAAAATTATCTAGCCAGTTTGCCATCTGTTGCCATCTGTTGCCATCTGTTGATTATGACGTTGGTGAACTGCTGGTGACAAGTTTTACCCAGAAAACACTTGGAGACAATATTGGCAATCCTCTTGTAATTTTGCGTGTCAAAGTTAAATGTAAGAGTAAAAATAAGGCCAGTCATGTAGCACAACATTTTGTACAATATTTTACACCCTCTGTCACTAAAATCAGTCAGTCTTTTAAAGTTTTTAGCAACAATGAGTCAACAATGTTTGGAGCAGCCTACTATATAATTCTACGTACTCATAAATTGTAAAAATATGATGTGCTTTCTCCAGTTATCATAAAAAATGACAAAGTCTTGGATTACTTTGGTCACATTCTGCCTTCCATCCGGGGGCCCACAGCCCTCCCCTGATATGGACTATTTAGTTAAATTTCAATCCTACATACATACATTGACATACGTACTACTTGCAGTTTTTGGTGCAGGTTTTTGGTGCAAGTTTTGCAGTTTTTGGTGCAAGTGGTAGCTAGCAAATATAAAAACTGAGCAGTATAAATAAAAACAAAGCAGAAGCCGTAAAGAATGGTTATGATAATTGTTGAAACTGATTAAAACGAAGACTAATATCTTTTCTCAAGGCCCCCGAAAGTTGAAGCAATCAACTTGGGAAGCAAATGCAAAAATGCTTCCTTTGTTTCTCAGGTTTTGTGTATGAACAACCCACAGTTGTTGATAATAAAGAATGAATGTCAAGACGGAGATAAAGGGGGCAATAATTAGAAACCTCTCTTGTTATTGTTGATGTTTTCTGACAGCATTTTGCTGCTAAGCAGTTTTTTGCTATATTGAGTGAGACAAGAGGGAAATCAAAGAAGAAAACTGATTTTATTCTCACAGCTGTTATGTCACGTAAGATGAGACTATGGCTCTAACATGCAACGAGTTGAAAATGCATGATTGCCAAGTCTTTACTGTTGAATAAAATAAAATAAAAACTGAGTCTCATCCCAGCCGCTTCACACTTAGCCGCGAACCGCTCTAGTGAGAGCTGCAGATCACGATCTGATGAAGCCATCAGGACCACATCATCCACAAAAAGCAGAGATGTGATCCTAAGGCCACCAAAACGGATCCCCTCAACACCTCGGCTGAGCCTAGAAATTCTGTCCATGAAAGTAATGAACAGAATCGGTGACAAAGGGCAGCCTTGGCAGAGTCCAACTCTCACCGGAAACGAGGCCAACTTACTGCCGGCAATGTGAACCAGACTCTGACACCGGTCATACAGGGACCTGACTATCAGTTGTTAAAAGGAAATGTAAGATTGAACTTTTAATTAGTTTTAATTATTGACAAGTGTGTTGTTTTTACTTTAACTAGTATTGTGTTAGCTAGAATTATAGTTGTTTTGATTTAGTCTATAAACCTATTATATTTAATAGAAAGTGTTTATTTAATTTTAGCCATCTGTGGTGGGTAAAGGATTTGGTAAAGTAAAAAAAAAAGTTACTTTGTAATTAACTATGAATTCTTAAAAACAAAGAAATCTGAAAAACCAGTAATATTGATATTTTTTGCAATGTCACACAGACAGAAATGATACAAATTTAAAAGTAAACCATTGTAACGTATGTGTGACGTTCTAGTTTTTTAAAAAGTGCATCTTCTAGAAATTGGGTGTCCAAAAAAACAGAAAACTCAATGTTAAAATATTGCTGTCAGAAAAAGTTCAAAAGAAAAATCATTTTCACTCGTTCACTAAGATGGCAGAAATGGAAATTTGCTTTCCGAAGTCTGTCAGAGAAGGACTTCATTGAGAAGATCATGCTTTGAAGGCGTCAGAGTCTGTGGAAGCCATCACAGGAGTCTGCGAATCTGTTAACTCTCCATGAAAACTATTTTTTCATAAATACAATCTTTTCACCTATGATAATAACTTGGTGCTGAGTATATAGTCAGTTCTTTTAGTAGCTCAGCTTGTAATATGCAGTGGAAGGACATGTAATGAAGGGATAAAAAGAAATTAAAGTCAATCACTTCAGAGAAAATGACAGCAGCAGGTGCAAAGCCTATGCTTCCCATCAATTCTCATGGCAGCTTTAGTGAATTATGACATCCGCTTCTGCCCTGCCTTTTATATAAAAACATATGCTCATACATTAGGAGTCTGTTAAACCACTATAACCTCATCAGTCTTGGTGCCACAGAATGTATTAATTCAATGTAAAAGACCTTTCAGGCTAAAACAAGTGGGTCAGCGAGAGAAAGGCTGGAAATAAATGTGAAAGGTTCATTTGCATTTGATCTGATCCATGAGTAAAAATAAGTGACAGTTTTAGTTGAGCCTGACAGACTCAAGACTGGCAGACACAGGAGGAGGAAGGAGATCTAAAGGAAGAGTTACAGATGAAAAGGAATGGAAAAAGGGTGGAAAATTGACAAGAAAAGATCATGACATAGGGAAAAACTCCGGGCAGACCTGTAGCAACGAGCCAACTGTTTGACAGATCGTGATGGAGACAAGCAGTGCAAAAACTGATTCAGTGTGATGCCAGCGACACAAAGATAATCTTGACGTTTATGGTGAGGAGGAAGACGAGGATGCTGATGGTTGTAATGATGAAAATGGCAGTGGTGGAGGAGGGCAGTTTCATTTCTGGATTCAGGGAAAAGCCTGGCACACCAACAGACAGTACATCCTGAGGGAATCCCAGCTCTCACTGGATGTCATTACCTGTCAGTCAGCATATCTCCCTCAACAGGCCTTGCCCACTGATACAGCCAGTGGCATGCAATTGTCTGGAAGGTCATGTGGGACCAAAGGACATTTAGATTAGAGAAAGGAAAGGGATAGATAAGAACCAAAAAGAACGAGGGAGCTTTTATTAAGCACATCTGCAGATGAAGGAAAAATTAACTAAATATTGTATGTCTCTGTCTTGTACGGATATAGAATGTCATATATGTGCTGTAACAGGACTTAAATCTGATGTAACCTCGGACAGAACATAGCAAACAGTGTGCTGAGGCTAAGGAGAACCCTTGACATGGTGACATAGCAGCTAAACCTGCAGCAAGCTGACCTTTAGAATATATCTTACAGTAGATGACAGGAGCAAATGCTTTCATAACAACATCATTGACCGCAAGGTCAATTCAGATTCCAGTCCTCAGATATACCAGGACATTTAGAGCAGCACCAATAAATCTATGGCGTGAAGATTACCTAACTGCAGAAGGTTTAATATGTGGTCGTTTTAAGAACTTAATAGCTAAATTTATAAACCTTATGACTATGCATAGCTATTTCCTTCTTATGTCCTTGTCATATTGATGAACAAAAATGATCCGTTATTAACCAGAAAACCTGGAAGGACAGTGAACTACTTCTCTTGGTTCTTGAAGATCAAAAATGGTTCTTCATCTCTGATAATGGAGTTTCAAACTTTTCAGTTTTTATTTGAACAATTACACCAATGAGAGCAGGTTACATGACCTCACCGACATCCTGTAGGGTATTTGGGTCACTGTCATGGGCATAGAGTCATAGACAATATACATCATGGATTAACAGTATGACCCGAAAAGGGGACTGTAAGTGTCTCAGGTTTAAATAACTGCATAAAGTGCTTCTGTGTAATGTACCATCTTTGTGAGGATCAGCATGGGTCTATGCTACGGAGTCCTAAATGAAAACCTATTCTTACCAAGCCCTGAATCAGTAAAATAATGTAAATTAATGCTCATCAGAAAAACGTGGAAACAATTCCAGTTGCCTTTTACCCATCCACTTCAGATTCCTAGCGCCCGACTGACTGACTGAGAAGCTATACAAAAACATCACAAGTCAAAGTTAGTGAGAACAAATCAGGTAAGCCAATTAACCCTGAGCTGTAATTACAATGGTCAAGTTCCTCTGTTTCATAACAATTACCTGTAAGTCAACATGTATTTCCTGACAAGTTGAGTACAGTAATTAAGGCCGCTTATTATGAATACCCTTTCATTCAGACACTACTTATGAACCTAAAAGTACCTATTTTTTTTTTCTGAAGTTAACTTGATGGTTAACATTTCACTGCTGTACAAACATGGAAATCTAATGATCTAATATTTAACTTTACAGTAGTACTTATTCAAATTTTAACTTTGAAAAAAATTGCAAACCATGTTTTGCCCTCGCATCAATCTTTTTTACTGGCTTGTCTGGTATGTAAAAAATATTCCATTAACTCAACAAGATATTTGTAAACCCATATGCAATTTAGTACTGATGTGTCTGAATAATGAAATCTGAAAACACAGTCAAGGTTAAAATGTGATGTGAGTACAATTTCCCAAAACTCAGTTATAAGGTTGAAAGACAAAATTGTTCTCAAGTTGTTGTCAAATCCTAGTGATAGCCAAGCATTGTTTTAAAACAAATGTCATTTGAATCATTTAAAATCTATCTAGTTCTTCAAATGAACAGCTTGTAGAACAGCGTTTTACAGAGACAACTTTATATTTCTGACTTTTGTAACCTGAATGCAGAGTAATTTAAAGACTGTTTCTGTGCATCGTGGTTTGTGGGTATTAGTTTGAGAGCAGCTCCTTTACTACAGCACCGCAGCATTTCAAATGCGTCACTAATCAAGACACTGTTCTTTGTTGTCAAACATTTCTACTTCGGTCTCATTTGTTCAAAAGTATTTCCTCTAGAAATCTTGTAGCACATGCAGATGTTGCTTGGCAAATGCCTTGTTTCTCTTAAAAGAGAAGAGGCACCATTTTTGCAACCACTTGAAATAATTCAAAGTTTTTCAGTCTAGAAATTGAACCGCCATGAACTTTTGACAATTTAAAGTTTTTTCTGGTTTTACCTTGTCGGTAGCTGTACTGAACGTCTGGGTGTTCACTCCTATAAAACATCGGGAAAGATTGAAAACTTTTAATGGGGCTCTTTCCTGGGAGCGTCACAGTAAGAAAGGCAGAAACCAGCAACGCAAACAAATCTGGAACCGTCTTCACGATGTCAAAGGCGTTTCTAGTGACAGACTCAGAAAAGTTTGAAATGCTGATTTCAATCATTTATATGCAACAACAATTGCTTTGATCATGGCAAAGAGAAAAGGAGCAAACTCCAAAACTTTCTCTCACGGAGGTGCACAAAATGTTTATCTCACAAGGCAGTGTTTTTTTATTATCATTATTATTTTATTGGCAAGCGTGAACTGAGCAAAACTGTTGGATTTTTCAACCAACATGGTTCTGAGATTGTTGGCAGAGACAGTCCTGGTTCATTCACAGCATCCTGGTAGTAACTGCATCCTCAGCATGTCAATGTCCTGCCCAGCCCTGCTAACGAGCCGTTATTTGATTCAGCTGTGTTGAATTAAATAATTGGCAAGGACTAAAACATGCCAGCTACTGACCCTTGAACACCGACTGTGGATGCCCTTGTTTTACAGAACTGGCGCTGAAAAAGGTAGAAACTATTTAGATAAACTAAAAGCTGGAGCTTTGCGGTGAGGAAGCCAAGCATTTTTCATCAACTGAATTCTCTAACAATTATCTCCTCCATCACCTTTTCTACTGTTCATATGTTTTTGTGTGTGACTCTGTTTGTAAGCATATTTTAGACCCAGTCACCCAAACTGAACACGTCAGCGTTTTTATACAGTTTCCAATCAAATAGTATCCCATAAAGTCCAATAACCTTATTACAAACAATTTTTGTAAAAGTTCAACGTCTCCAAGGAAATGCAGAGAGAGAAAAAAGCTCTCATCACAGCCTTTTTTTTTTCTCCAAAGATTTCAAACAGTGAAGATAAATGCTGAATATTTTCAACATCTATGTTTTCGCACACAGGTCACAGCACAACAGCTCAGGACTGTCACCGATTTAAAGGTTGAGTGGAACAAACACGCTGCAGCAGCTATTTGTTGATCAGAGCACTTCATTCAAAATCCATTCTACCCTCACATTTTCACAGTCCATGGCTTTTAATACACCGATACCATGAAAGAATCTGCGATTAAGGCTGTGCAGCGTTAGTCACTGTTTTGGAAGGCGTGCTGGGCTCTGATGTTGCGGTGGGAGGAAATGTGTGTCCCCAGGCCACAGGCGCTCCGGCCAGAGCCAGGGAGCGTGATCCACATCAACGCACCGGCGTTCGGACCGCCAATCGTAAGCCGCACAACAGCTTGAACTGATATAGAGGTTTCATGGGATACAGTAATGAATAACCTTTCAGCTCAGCTTCTTTATTCCTCACTGTCTAATGCGAACTGGCATGTGCTCCTATGTTCTCATACTGACTGATTGCTGCTGTACATGAAATATCGACTTTTCATCAGAATATGAACGGGACGGGGAGGGACGGAGCAAATGTCGACGGGTGAGAAAGTATTCATCACAATGAAAGTCACAGTGGCACGGCTCTTTAGGTCCTTCAAGACCATCAGCGCAGATCTGTGCTGGACATCAATCTGTTACCTCTGACATGTTGCTCTTCTTGTGTCCCACCTGCGCACTTTAAACTATGGGGCTGGAAAAAGAAGTGCATTATATATGGTTTAAATCGTTGCTTTAAAAAAATATATATTAGAAAAGCTGTTTTTTGTTTATCTGATATGCAAAAACAAAAAAAAATGTAAGGAGGCGAATACTTTTTCACAACAATGTATTTTAAACTGAATCACCTAAATGTCTTCTGTGGCATTCAGTTTGTGATCTGTGTCATAGAAATGGGTTTGTACCTCTATGAACACGGTTAAAAGAAAAAAGGACACAAAGCAGATAATGTGAAACTTGAATATACTTTTAAATAACGAGAAGCAGATTCCAGCTGATTGCTTAATATTTCCGAGTGTGACCGTGTGTAATTTAGGAATAGGACAGGGGGAAAAAAAGACGAGAACCCACCTGAGTTATCTCTACCACTTGATCAGTGATGCTACAGAAGGAAAAGTAAGCTACCACTTGAACCTAATCACTTTATCCTACTACTGCACAGTGGAAAAGCAGCAAACCTGTGATCCAAAAAAATATAGTATCAGTTAACCTCTAAAAGTCATCAACCATTACCATAAGTGCTTTTTGATGACCTGTATTTGTTTTGTTTTCAGGCTGGATGCTGCAATCAGTGACAGGAGACGCAAACAGGCCTGGAGAGTCTAAACCTATAAAGAGCTGCTCCTGCCTAAAAACAGCTCCTCCTCTTGATGAGGCTGATCGCTATAATGGCATCTGGTATTTTGGTTCTGCTTATGCATTCCACACATTGCAGACAAAAACTAAATCACTGCTTAGATTAGATTTTGTTTGAAGTTGCCGCCTGCCGTTCTCTTCTCTTTATTCGTTGTAGTCTTTAAAGCCGAGCTGCAGCAACAGCAGATACTAGCACAAACACAAAATGGACAAGTTAAAATGCCTGCAGCAAGGATTCAAGAGAAATCAATATTTAGCATTATGCATAACGAGTTTGAATGGATTAAGCATGGTGTCAAACACAGAGACAAGTGAAACTGTGCAAACAGATTGGTGTGTCAGACTGCAACAGGGCTTCAGGGCAACTTAACGCTTCTCAGGAGGCTTTAGAAAGTTTCTTAAAGATTATGAACAGGAGAGGTGGGAATATAGAAATGCTGATATATAGAAAAAAAGAGGAGTCATCTCAGGAATAAACAACAACATTTAAAAGTATTTGGCTGTTGAGAAGAGAGAAGCTGTGTTTCATGATAATTAGAACCACCAAACCCGTTTTAATAAAACTCTTAGAACAGCAAAGGACTTTGAATAAATGTGTGTTCCTGCAACTACCTCTATCTAACCTCTGTACTTCATGATCTTTGCTTAACCCGGCACAATGTTGCTGCATACCCCCTACTGTCTGGTGATTCAGCCAAATCCACTATTACCTTATTATACTTCCTATATTGACTATACATCATCTAGGACTCGTAAAAGCTCTAGAGGCCAGCTAATGTCAGCTCAGCATCTGTAGTTTGTGCACTTCCAAAAACAAGGGCTGAATACAGGAACAGCATGCAATTTTTTATTTTTTATTTTTTTTCCTGTAGTCACAAACTGTTTTCTAGTAAACGGAATAGGAGAGCTAATGCTAACTGAGAGATCCCCTAAGATCTGCCAAGGTAAACAACGCATGATGCTAAAAACAGCCCCTGTTGCGACTGAGTGTGTGCATGTCTACAAGTGATACAAAGTAATAAAGATTCAGGGACAAAACTCTGTGAAACCTGAGGAAAGGTGACAGGAGGAAAACAAGAGGGACAAGCCTGCACTGACCCTGAACAGTCAGGGGGGACTTAGAGGAGCGAACAAAGGAGAGAAAAGCCACACAGACACAAGTGCGAACATGCACAGCGAAACATGGAGTCCTGTCGATTGATTCACTGCAGAGCAAGTTAATAACACAGTTGGCTGGACAGTGGAAATAGTCTGTCTCTGTAGGCTGTTGACTCACTGCAACCCTGTCCTGAAGACCCTTGCTATGTTTATGTCAGTGTGCTTAATTTAGCTCGGACAATGCCTATAAAAGCTAAGTTTGCATATCTGTTTTTCTGTACTTTTGGATTTCTACCTGATCTGACCTTTGTTAAAGTAGTCCAAGTTATCCATTTGTTTACATAAAGAATGAATTTTCTTTTTCTGACCCAGGCAGAATTTGGGTGCAAGTATCTTATTCATTTTACCAACATGTTTTTCTTGACTGATGTTCTGTGGAGGGAGATGGCAAGGAGAGCTTCCAGTGTCAAAGACTTGGAACTGATTGCAAAAGATGAAAAATGTCAGTGAAAGCAAGCAGAAAACTGTTCAGCAATTATCAGAAGAAATTAAATGCTTTCACATCAGTAAAGAGTTTAGTCAAAAGGTCACCCAATTGATCTCTACATTTAATTCTTTTTTACATATTTGGCCCATCTGCACAGGTAGTTTCCACTTTGCTTACATTTTTGTTGGTTGAAATTTTCGCTGATGCATGATTTTCAAAAACAATGCATAAAAGTGAAACATTTTTGATACCGCAACAATTATTCATCTTGTTAAACATGTTTTGGTTTTTGTTTGCTTTCCAAAGACTGTCAAAAACAAATTGGTGCAGCCCAGCCAACAAATAATTCAAAAAAGAGCAGCCCAAGTGTCTCTTTGTTGCAGTGAATACACAAAACAGGCTACGACATTTCTCTAACAATAATTTATTTTTTGAGGAAGTCATGGACTTCTAATTAGAAGTTCCTTAAAACTGTAATCAACTTAATATAAAGTAAATGTGAAAAGGGTTGCATTAGTCTGTTAGCTTAATTTTTCCACACATTAAAACGTGTTTTGCTGCAGTCTGTGCTTATGTCACACACAAGCGTCTTAAATTTGTAAACACCGTATTTGTATTTCCTCTCAGGGTTATAAAGCCATCAAAGGCAAGCAGCCCGTTGCTATTATTTTGGGAAAACAAAATAATAGCAACGGGCTATTGGAACGGATTGGAATCAGGATGACTTTGCCATCACCACATGGTCATAAAATGTAAAAAGTGCAACATCGAGTGCAACAGATGCTTGCAAAGATAACTAGATGAGTGTGAGCGCACACTGGC
The DNA here is from genome assembly GCA_903067075.1 of Micropoecilia bifurca. NCBI lineage: Eukaryota > Metazoa > Chordata > Actinopteri > Cyprinodontiformes > Poeciliidae > Micropoecilia > Micropoecilia bifurca. The sequence continues at coordinate 57,215 of CAEGAF010111886.1, forward strand.
GCATAAACGAAATAAAAAGCTCACGTTCACCAGCATCTGTTTGGCCAGCGCTGGTGCTCAAGGCAAAAGCAGAACCAACCAACGGCTTTGCCAAGCGTCTGTAATGGCACAAGGTCTGGCCTGTAAGAAGAAAAGGTTTTGAGGGCTTGCCAAACTCTTCATTGCGATCCATGATCAAAGGTGAGGCATAATGGTGAGGGACTGGCAGAATGTGGTGTCAAGGGAAAAGTGGGCATACTTCCCATGGAGGAAGGGTGGCCATGTTGGTGTGTGCATGTGTATGCTAAACACACTCATGCAGATGAAGAGGAGGGAGAAAAATCAGTACAGATAAACTGTTAAAAAATATTAAATTGCTGAAATTTTAATATGTTGTTATCCGTCTGATAAAATACCAATGTCCAAGATCGACGTGGTCCATCAGATCAGTAGCCACACTTCTGCTTTCTAAAGGGGATTATGTGTCTGTTGTTGCCTCAGTGAGTTCTGCGAATCAGTCAGAGATCTAATATTGGAGGAGACTGGGAGAGAGAGGAATCGTGAAAACCTCTGTGAATCTCCTGACAAGTGAAAAGTGGCAGCTAGAGTCTTTTGGTGCACTGGAGGAAACACTTTACTCCCAACAGTTCCACAGTAATAAGCACTGCTGTGGAAGAGGAATTGACTAGTCTAAATTAGTGGGGAAAAAACAGCAGAAGTCAGAGGGTTTGTTATTTCTCTTAACGCACCTTAGAGACCAAAGCGAGTCAGAGGAAAAAACAATAAAAAAAACAACAAAAAAACCTACAGCTGCCAGCCTAGGTCGATGAGACTGAACAGTCTTAGCACAATGCTATTTCTCATCACAACTATAATCTCAACCATTATTGGTGTTTTCGAGCTGTAATAAAGCAAATCCTCTTCAAACTCTGTAAAACGATCCAGCCTTATGTCTTGACTTCTGCATTCATGCCATCGGTTTTCAGCTTTAGCGGCAAACAATAGTTATTGCACAGAGAAAAATAAAGCAGGAAACTGGAACCAGAAAGAACTCAGCGGAATAGGGATATTTCAGTTCCCTAAAAACAAAAAAAAACTTTTGGAAAACTCCTGTTAAATGTTGAGCACAAAAAAAATCGCCAAGAGACATGGTTTTGCATAATGGTGATCCAAAAAACTGTCATCCTAATCTATTCTTCAAAGAACCATTCATTTCTTGGCATGTGCAATGTAATCTTGTGCAAGGCCAGAATGAACCCATTCTTTTGACATTCAGGAATGTTCCATAAAATAAGCAGTAATCTGCATAAACAATTAATAAAGTTTCACTCACCACAGGATGCCTAATGCTTCCTCCTTCTTCTTCTTGGTTAATTCTAACTAATAATTATTTGATGCCATGTACTCACTGACCGTGTATAAAGCTTAAATGTCTGTTCCGAGTGGTTAGTCAATCGGTTATTGTGGAAAAAGACTGAAGGCTCTGCCTACATAACTTAATGATGCTGTTGTACACAGTACATTTCCGGTTCCAATATGCACTGTGCAACATCTAGGAGAACAATCAGCAACTCACATACTTTGCTGACACTAGATTAGATTATTATGAAGTTGTTCCATATATTGTATTGTGCTTCAGTTCTTCAATCAGACATGAAATATGTCGACATCTTTGACAATTTAAAAGAAAACATTCTCACAAAAACTTAAAATTTACTATTTACTCTTATGAGTTGTGCATTGTGGCTTTAGATTTTATACATTCCACTTGCACACAAACGGAAAGTTTACAAAATCAGTCAATTTTTAACATACCACAGCTCCCTCAAATTTTTTTTGACATCTTTGAGAAGAAAATTAAAAGAAAAAAAAAAGACAAAACAAGCATACATTAAGAAGTGAGGATTTTGCTAAGAGCATTAAGGATGTCTATTTGAGGCAGTTTGATGCTGATCCACTGCTAAGACAAATGAAAAACTGATTCAAGTCTGTTGGTTTGTTCATGTGTGCCGCTCTGGATCCTCTATTTACTCAGAAAAGACAGAAGTTACTAAGTACCAACAGGAGAATTTATTTGGTGTTAATCTCTTCCACCAACATTGTCACATTTTCATTGTCATAATAATATTATTTTTATATTTCCCCTTTTATTGTGAATGTGGGAAGAGAAAAAAAATATTTGCACTAGTAAAAACCTCTTCAATAGCAGAACACTACTGACTTTAGGAATAAAGTCGGTTTCTGAAGGTCAGTGTCATTAAGGTTTTGTTCTTTCTTCATCTGCTTCTATTTTGCTTGTTTCGTTCCACTTCGTAGCTGGTTGGCTCAAGCTCCCTATTTGTGTTTTATCAGGATTTCAACGCTTAAAGTTGCCAAAAAGAGAAGAAAAATAAAGCAATACCAGGCAGTGCTTTGATAAAAATATTCATACACCTAGATTTTTGTTTGTCATAACTTCAATGTGTCTTACAGAAAATAAAGTCTACATTTTGTTTTTCTGAAATGACATTGAGAAGACGTTTTGGCCATGCCTCTAGAAGCTCTGTACATCTAAAGAATAAAAGTTTTGCCAATTTTTTCTTTACAAAATTTCTTAAAACTGATTAGACAGACATCATATGTGAATATCAGTTTTAATTTCTTTCCACAGGTTCCAAATTGTATTTAGATCTGGATGTTGACTGGATTAATCAAAAACATTACCACTCATTGTTCTAAACCATTTTTTGCAGCTATGACTGTATGTCTGATATTTTAAGAGCCTATCGTGTTGTTTGACTGTGATCCTTAAACCTCAGTCTCAAGTATTTCGCAACCTCCAAGATATTTTCTTCCCTCATTTCACTTCTTCCTCCTAAACTCATATATATAGAGAGAAATCAAGATCTAAGTTTATACAGTAATTGCCTAAACAAATTTTCAGCTAATTATTTTTTAAAAAAGAAGGCTTTGAAGTTTACTCTTTAAAAATGCAATCAGGAAGAGCAGATATGTAAAGAATAAGCTTTTTAACTTGCAAAAGACTATCAAGCTGATCAGAGACAGAAAAGTGTATAAGCCGTGGAAGTTAAAAAGTGAAGTATGGATTTATATTTATGCAAAACGTATACAAAACATGAGCCAGTTTGTGATTATGTGAGCACGTCACTGATGTCGTTTTGTTCTGGACTAATCAAAACCAAGTCAACAAAGCCGCTATTTCTCTGCTCACTGCCAGGAGATAATAGCTCAACACAGGACAAAAGGCATGGCATTTATAGCAGTTACAACAACATTTTCATGCATCAGAGCATGAGTTCACAGTTGGCCCTGGCAACACGCATTCAATACTTTTGAAACCAAAGGCATTAACGCAGCAGTGGTGCACGCAGTCTGCAGGTGGAAAAAGATGGCTTGGAATAGGGGAAATAAATCACAATAAGTTTGGGTTGGAATCAATCATGAATAATCAGATCATCTGCTTTAATTTTCTTTAAAGTGCTCTCTCAAAGCATAGGCTTTAATGGAGGAGGAGGACCAAGATATGCAGCACAAACACATCTGCTTTGCAGAGAAAATTGATGTCCTTGTCTGTTGGGAGGTGAAAATGTGGGATGAATTAAAAATAAACAGAGAAAAAGGGAGAAATACAGGCTGTTTCCTGAAGACAATGTGGCATAAAGAATTAAAAATGCCCAGGCTCAATTCCGTTTCACCCCTTTGCTCTTTTACCCATATATTATGCACATTTACACTATGGTTTGGGAACATGCCAAGTGTTTCTGCAACATAAGGGATGCATTTTCTGTATCTAGAATTTTTCCATGGGAAATGCAAATGTAAGAAATAGGTTTAGCAATGTTTACATTTAGTAATATTTTAAGTATTCTTAAGAGCCATAAAGGCTACACGTTTTCCAAATCAAAATACGTTCACTGGGGACTTTATGAGATAATACTAGTACATCTCATACTGTGTATAAGAGCAATATTTCTTGCCAGTACTTTCAGACAGTGAAACACATAACCTTAACCAGAGACAATGTCAGAGACGTCTCAATTTGGCTAAGGAGAAAAGGGAGAGGACTGCTGTGCAATGGCTCAGAGTCCAGTTTTCAAATGAATGTAAATTTAGATTTCATGTGTATATCAAGGTCCCAGAGTCTGGAGGAAGAGGGGAATTGCATAATCCAAGTGGCTTTAAGTGTGAAGTTTCCAGTCAGTGATGGCTTGGGGTGCCATGTCATCTACTGGTGTTGGTCTACTATGTTTTCTGGAGTCCCAAGTCAATGCAGCCGTCCACCAGGAAATCCTGGAGCATTTCATGCTTCCCTTTGTTGACAAACTGTATGGATTTGCTGATTTTATCTTCTAGTAGGACTTGGCACCAAAAGCTGGTTCAGTGACTGTGGTGTTCTTGATTGGCCAGCAAACTCCCCTGACCTGGACGTCCTAGAAAATCTATAGGCTGTTGTACAGATGAAAATGAGAGCCACCAGACCCAGCGACCTGAAGGCAGCTTTCAAAGCAATCTGTGCTTCCATTACACCTCTGCAGTACCACAGGATGATGGTCTCTGTGGTGCATTGGTGCAGTAATTCATGCAAGACGATGCCCAACCAAGTAGTGCAAAGAAATGTACAAACTTTTCAGAAGCCCAACAGTTCTGCTTTAAAACTCCATTTTGAGGCTACCAGAGGCATTCACTGAAATACTACATCATATTTGTGTTTCCTGATGAGTATGAACTCTCTTTTTCAGACCAACATTTAATATTTCCAATGGGAGTCACTGTTCTCATGTTTATTGCATTTGAAACCACGCCAACCACCAACCTCATTTTAACTGAGGTCCAGACATGCCATTTTTATGACCTTCATTCCATACCACCGCAGCATACGGTAATAATCTTCAAACTCTAATGCCGCCGTCGTTAAACTTCGCTCACGGACTCCAGCTCGACAGGAGACGAGCTCCATTACGCATCCACAAACATAACCCTGCGGCTTGTAATTAGTTTGTTAATAATTTAAGTACAATTTTTTTTCATTCTGTTTGTGTATGGCAGAGAGGTTGTTGTGCATATAAAGTGCAGGTTCATGGAGGAAAACGAGCGCATATTTGAATTCGTCTTCATGAGCTCCGCTGAGCTTACAGTGATTGAAGATGTTCTGCTAGGGTGTGAGATTAAAAGTGCACATGCATACACGATTGTTACATCTGCGCACCATTTGCACTCATCAGATCTGCTGCATAATTTATGCTATAAGCTCCACAGTAAAGGGAAAGAAAGAAAAAGTGTGCATAATTGTGTAAAATCATTCTGATCTGCCATTCCTGGCATTAAATAAACGATTGGTCCCAGCACTTGTCCTGGTAATTAAAACCTTAGAGATTAGTCATAATCTTGCCTTAATTCATTTAGACCCCATGAGGGAGATTTGTCTCTGCATGTATTTGGACTCCATTCTGGTCCAAATACAAAGCCTCCTCTCAAAACAAACAAACAAAAAAAAAAGAAATCCTAAACAAACAATTTTAAATTAGGTGAATGAGTTGTAATAAATAATGTTTTGCCCGCAGGCACAAATGCTGCTGGATAATTAAGCTTCATTACTTTCAGATACATCCTCATTATCTGCTCTGGTATCTGAACAAAATAATGAAAAAAAAAGATAAAAATAGGTTGTCGTCTCATGTAACAGGTGGTCAGCTAAAAAGACAAAGATCTCAAATATTCCCCACAGCTTCAACTCTGTGCAAACACATGTTGGAGTGTCATCAAACTAATGACTCAAACAGCACATGGCCAAGTAATTAAAAGCCAGTGGAATAATTACAAGGTCTCCTCCCATTGGGGTCCCTATCGGGACGTCAGCTTCTGCTTTAACCTTAATTTTCCGAGAAACAACTTTTACCTAAACAGGAGCTGATGAGTCCACAAGTTAAATAACATTCACAGCAACCCAGGATGCTTTCCTCAGACATAATCCAGTCCTTCCCACCCAACATGCTATCTTCGCCTGGTCTTCACAGAAAGTTAAATGAGTTCATAGATGCCATCTGAAATTAGAGCGAATGGGGGCAGAATGAAGCTGACTGGAGGCAAGGGTGCAGTGACTCAGCTGCGGTGGCTCTTGCAGCTGGCCTTAATAAGTCACTGAGAGAGCACAACTGAGGGAATTGACAGTGCAGTGCTGCTGACTGGTGGACATTACTTCAGCAAGGCTAATTACACTCCAAGACTCCACTGCACTGATCCACCCAGGCCGTCAGTGCCTGGAAGAGGATGTACCCCCGCAGCCCCTCCAAAAAACAAACAAAAGCTCACACATAGAAACGTAAAACTGCTGGACAAATACCACAGAACATACAAAATGAATTTTTTGCAGCACATATATGCTATATTTATGTATTTCTTTATTTGCTTTAAAAAGATAAAAACAGAAATTATTAGCTTAATCATTCTTAAATTGTAGTTTCCAACTCCTGGCTAAACTACCTTTTACAAATAAATAGGCCTAGTAGTATTTTTTATTTAAACTTTGTAAAATATGATCCTTCTCACGTTATACTGTCATCTAAGAACCTTTATCTAGTCCTCTCATTTTGTTGTAATTGCTGCTTTACAGCAACATCAATTCTACTAAAAACAAATAGCATAGGAATAGAAACAGGATAGTTCACTGACACTGTATTGGCATGTCATATAACAAATTGAAGTTATAAAAGCAGAATATAGAAAACATGCAGGGAGTTTCACCAAATGAAAAAAATCAAACAAGAACACCTACAGCCTTGTGCCGGTTTAATTCATAAAGTCAATCACCTTTCACCCTACATTTTCCAACACTCATAGCAGGTCAAACTAGATGGTTGTTTACAGCAGGTTTTGGTTCTGCTGGAGGTTTCTTCATGTTACAAGTGAAGTGTTTGTTGTTTTTGCTGTGGCCACATGCTTGATCAATCTAAAATCAAAGAGAGTTACCAGTATGATCAAGCACAACTGTTTGTCTTGTGCGTCTGTGTGGCACTGGCATAGACTGGTGACCTATCAAGGGTAAACCTTCCCTTTCATCCAATGGTCACAAGCATCAACAACCTTGCAAAAGGTGTGCATTATACCAAAGGTTTTTCTATGCATGTATTTTTTTACTCAAAAATACTTCTGCTGTGAATAGCAACACTTCATTCAACTAAGTTTTTAATCCTCACACAGTTGGAGGAAATAAACCAGAAGCAAATAACTTGAAATATATTTTCTCAGAGTGGAAACCAACAGTTAGAGTGTGTTCTCTCTATTTACGGCACAATGGGGGGTGAAATGACTCTTGTTGCGACTCTTATTATCAGCACACTTTCCAGTTCTAATATCTATCTCAAAAGAAACTGAATCCCAGCCCAACGGCTCAAATGTCGTCTGTCCTAAAGGAGCCGGTAAAGATGGCTCAGCATTTGCTGCAGTTGGAGGTGAAGCGAATTGAATTCAGCCCACTGAGGATTCTCCATCATCTCCTCCCGCTGAGTGTGGAAAACAGAGCAAAGAGGCCCAGGTTGATTTGTCCGACTTCTTCCTGTGGTGCCAGTCAGTTAGCAGCTCCTCTAGGAATCCAGCTAGTCCTCCAGCTGTTTCTTTTTTTATTATTAGTAAGGAGAATACAATTAATAAATAAATATGAGCATTTCAAGTTAACAAGCCTCAGGCAAAAGTCATTGTAGTATGAGTTTGAGGATTTGACTGTGTGCACTGCTGTGTTTTTGTGATAATTCAAAGGTTTTATTGCTCTGCATTGCTTAAACATTGCTGTAATTATAGTACATGATTTATGTAAAATATCGCTTGACTGCAAATGATAAAGGTTAAAAGAGATTATTTCATTCTCTGGGGCAAATGAAGGAAATGACTAAATATGCATTTTTTTTATCTCCATATGACAAATTTCTTTTAGAGTCTTTCTTAATATTTGCTTGTCCAACTAAAAAAATGTCAGATTATTTTATGCACATTTGAGAAATCCTTGAATCTCCAGGATTAGCCTGCTAAAAGCCAACTCCTTGTTCACCCCTCAACCAAAGGAAAACAAGCACTTGCTAAAGGTCTAAACTATGGGTAAAATTCACAAACACAACAATTACCAACGTTTGACGATGACATACGAAATGCACCAGTTCAATGCCACGAGGTTTGCAGGAAATCGCCTGCAAAGGAAAGCGATTGTCAGACTAAATCTGGGTTTCTTAAATGTTTGCTCATACAGTGTGGTACCTATTGACCCACATCTCCATCTTGCAGTTTCAGTTTCCACCCAAATACCCACACAACGGAGCAACCTTACAACACGTCTCCCACACACAACTCCACCAGACTAGCAGCAGCAACTAGCAATGGTGGAGCTGTGCATCTCCTGGGCTTCTCATACAACTACTTCCCAGTTTAAAGGTACTAAGAATGGTTGTAAACAGCATTATGGAGGAGGACTGTTGTGATGATGTGCTGAAGGTGGAGTGACAGAAAGAATACCAGCTTCTTAAAGAGACAAAGGCCAATTTCTCAGCGTCAAACTGCAAAGTAGTGAGGTGAATATTATGTTTGATAATACAGCATTTTTATTACTAAGAATAACAGTTACTTGATTGTGCTATAAAATAGCTCTATGGGCCTGGAAAATGCATATCTCATGTCAAGAAAATTGTTGAAGTCACAGGTCACATATTAATCATTTTGAGCATGAAGTCTTATTTTGTTCTGTGGGTCGATATGCAGTTTTGACAACAAAATGACATCTCGTCTCCAGTGAAATAATCAGTAAAACTTACATTTAACTCTTCATTTGGAGGCCATTGCAAAGCTTTTGTTAGTTGCATATTCTAGTGAAACAAAACTGGTCACTTTCAAAGTGCAATTATGAAAATGAAATCAATTCTTATCTCAAGCTTTCTAGTAAAAACACAAACAGTTTTGCACCAAAAACAAAACCTTTATGTTTGTATTGTTTTATTGTGGTGATGGTGATACAGAAACCCCTGCAGGTCATGAAGTTTTGCTGTTTCCCTCTTGGTTGCTTCCTTGATGAGTTTCTTTTCATCGAGTTTGGATAAAGTCTCTCAGAAATGCTAGCGTTGTTTTATATCTTCTCATTTTCTGATTACTACTTCAAAAATGTACATTTTTTCTTTTGAGAAATTATCAGGGTTTTTTTAAATTTAAATAAAAGTACATTTGTATTTCATGTGGTTATAATCACTTATTCATACAAAGCAGTAATGTTGTCTGAATGTAGAAAATGTAAAAAAACATCATTCTAAAACCAGTGTGATCAATTTAGAGTATTTAATCTGCACCTACCGGTTTTCTTATTAGGTTGAATTCAATAAAGGCTATGAAATGGAGAAAAAAAAGAGCCTGTCTCCAGTGAAACCCCCCCTACCGCCTTTGATTTAGGAACAGCTTATAATTGGCTCTTACACTCTGTTATTGAACAGGACAGATGCAAAGCATGACAGCGTGAGAACGTGTTTATGGAGTCGAGACAGTGTGCCTGATGAATCCGGCTCTAATGAAGGATCATGTCTGATTTTCCAGACTATTTGCCCAAGTTTTCCCTCCCTGTATGCAGAAAAAAACAGACATCAGCTTAAGGCAGTGATTATGTGTGAGTGGAGGAATATTTTCTCCAAATTAGCAAAAGAAGCAGCCTTTGCTGACTGGATCAAATTAAGCAGTAGAAACTACTTCACTTAACGAATTGGGGAGGAGGGGAGATACCACCAACAAAAACAAGCTGCACCATATGGTGTTGATCTGGGATTTTTGCATAATATTACACTGTTCAGTCTCTTCTTTAACTTAACATTTTTTCAATTCAGGATTTTGAAACTCTTTACTGTAATTAAAGAGTAAATACACCATCACATAGTTAACAGCCACAAACTTTAATGTATTTTATTGCGGTTTAATTTAGCAAACAGCTTGAAAATAGTGAATAATTGAGAAAAACGTGACACACGGTTCAATTATAGTTGCATGTTTCTTTGGAGTTTATACCAGTTTTCTACATCCAAACACTGACTTATTTTAATATTATCTTTTGCAAAATACCTCATGTTCAATCAGGTTGAATACAGTGGGTCCTATAATTTATTTTTTAGGTATTGTCACTATTTTAGGTTTAAAGGTTTCTTTAGGGGGTTTGTTCATCTATATACAGGCATCACAGTTTAGCCAAACCATTTTCCGTAACCTCTGACCAGCTGCCTGCTGGTCAGCATCATGCTGAAGGCGAAAGCATTCCCTCAGCATGGCGCTGCCATCACCACCCAGATCACACTATGGGGTATTTTTATTCATCACAAATAATGTTTAATAATGTTTGTCAAAAATACTGATTTTGGCCTTATTTTCTTCTACGTCTGTCTGTAACCTAAAGGTTTTGTGACAAAATAAAGACGTCATTAACTCTTCTTTAAAAATTATAAGCATCCCTTCAGCCTTTTGCAGCGGTCAGATTTGTGAAGTGCATGATAAAATATTAAAATTATCACACAAAATATTCTCCAACCTGAGCTGTAGATCTCAGTTCTTCCACATTATCACGGTCCTCTTGGTTTCTCTTCTAACTAATGCTTTTCCAACCTGGCCTATCAGCAAGGCGGACACCCAAATATACAGCACCATGGTTTTTTCTAGATGTTGGACTGGACAGTGCTCTGAGATGTTTCATAATGTTCTACAACTTGGTACAGTTTTAAACTTCTTCCCAACTTTATTCCCAACTTGTTTAGGGTTAGTCTTTGGTCTTTGTGATGCTTTTTGTTTTGTTTTCTAATGTTCTCTCTACGACCTCTGAGGCCACATTAGGATTTATACTGAGGTTAAGCTATTTGGAGGTGGACTGACCAACACTGATTTCATTTAGGGTTATCAGAGTTAATCAGGCTAAACAGTAATTGTGTCACTTTTCAGAGCTATGCTTCATTTTCCTGACTTGTTTAAATGACTCACTACTTTGTGATGGTCTATCAAAAAAAATCCCATCAAATTCAGTTTCTCTTTTTTCCGTATGCTCAATAAAAATTTTAAATGAATCTGTAAAAGTTCTAAAAATTAACATGGTCACCTTGGATCGCATGTTCAAAGTGACTTATTTATAAGTAGAAGCTTGTCATTTTTAATTTGAATCAATGGATTTGCCACCAAAGCAAAGACAACGAGCCCAACCACACTGATCTTGCTGCTGGCCGCTGGAAGGTCCTGGGGGTAATGTGGAAGAGGTGGGAGGCTGTTTTTGGCACCATCACGTTCAGTGAAGGCCAGACAGTGACATTATGCCAGCCAGGCAGGACTCTTGGGAGAGTCATGTTAAATACCATCTACAAAAGCACAAATGGCAGAGGGGAGTCTGTTACGATGCGTTGGGGTTACACATTTGTTTGTGTGTCCCACTGCACTTTGAAATGTGCGCCTTTTGCCGGTGCATATTTATGCCTCGTAATGAAGGTACACTGGCAACAAGCTGGGAGATGTGCAGAGATGACATTAGAGAAAAAGGAGGAAAAAGCAGGCCAGGCAGCTAATTATCCATCAATGATGCAGCAGGAAGCAGAAAAACAACCGGCGCTGCTGTAGAGCTGAATTAATACGGTCAGACAGGGGCTGGTGATGAATAGCGAAGGTAAACAAAGGGGTAAAAAAGCTGCTGTTCGTGAACCGGCAAACATTCGAAATTCAACGGAATGATTTGTTCTTGGTGTTTTCATAGAAGAAAACTCTGGGAACTCTGGGTTTGAGCTGTTTTCAGAAAGCACAAAGTGGTTTGAAAGCACTGTGTGACAGTCTGCAAACAGTATTACGCAGAAGCAGAGCCGAGAGCCGAGAGCGAGCAGACAGGAGAGAAATCTACCGAGTGATAAAAGTGTTCTTTTCAGAAATAAGAAAATGTTGATGCTGTTAAGAAGTGACAGTGTGCTGTGACTCAGTTCTGTTAACATTTGAAATAATGGAGGGATAAACATTTTTCTTGTACAATAGCAGACTTAAAGATCAGAAGAGCTTTGCAACACCTCTTATATACACTAAGGAGTTTGAAAGACAGACATAAAAAAAACTAAGCAATACTTCCATTTGAACAGAACATGTCTTTGGAAGAAACTACTTAGGTTGAGGATGCTGAGCGCCATGAACACCAGGAAACACTCATTAAAGAAATATGTTTTTTTTTTTTATTTTATTATATTATATCTTGTTTTAAGTGGTAAAAAAATTATTTAAGCTTTCATCTCAAGGTGTTTTCAGCTCTCTGATACAATTTATGACAGATTTTTAAATTCACTGTGTAAAACACTATTAAATCTGTATAAACATGTTGTATTTTACATCTATTGAGATAATCAAAAGCATTGCTTTTTGCTTAATCAAATGATGTAGAGGGGTTTTTATTTACTAGATTAAAACGTTCTAGTGTGCTTTCACAAAATTATCCTAATAATGTTTTGCTCCATTTCTCCTGATGCAGCTGGTCAGGTTTGTAATGTGTTCTTTCACTTCCTGGCTTATGCATCTTTACATGGTATTTTGCGTTTGGTTTAGGGTGAATTTACTTATTTCTTACCAAGAAAACGTCCATTTCTAGGGCACAGAACCTGTCTCCTTCCTAATTAGTCATTCCCAAGCTATTTATGCTTGAAAACATCAGGCATCTGCAAATTCCACACATGGTTGAATCATGTGCACTGTCAGTCACATGATTCTCTAACAGTAAGTCAAACTAACATTCATGTTTTAGATTGGCAGAAATTTCCACAATTATTTCTTTTTTTTTCAACCCATGTTCATGAGCAAAATAACAGAATAGTGTTTTGTCTTCAATTTTAAAGTTTGCATCACAACATGAGTTAACCTGAGACACACATTTGGATGCTTTTTAGGCAACACTTGAAACAGACGTTTTACATGTCATCATAGGAAGATTTTGTTTATTTGATTAACCAAAATCAAGTAAGGTATCAGGAAGAGGATAATGAAATCCTCAAAATGTACATTTTTTAGATTCAATCAGTGTCGTTCTGTTAAGTTTAACTTTTGATTAAAGCATTTATAATCATCTTTTGATATTTTGTTTTTGTGTGTGACCTTGGGTTCTTGTAGGTCAGATGTACAAGGCCACAGAGACGCCGGGAGCAAACTCTGCTCTCTGCAGAATGAAGCTCATTCTGAAAATTTATCTTAATCTTTCCATTACTCTTTCTATAGGCGATGCACATATCTTTCCACTAAAGCCAAACAGAAACATAAATGAATACTCGCTCAAGCTTTTGCCAGATGAAGTCTTAGTCATAGTGCATCAGATATTTGTTCTCTACATACGGTCCAGTTCTGAAAATGATGCATTATCTAAACCAATTCATACACGGTCAAGTGCAAATGCGGTTCTGTCTCAGTAAACAGACCAGGTTGCTTTAATAGTGGGCTTCAGCTTATCTATGTCATTGGCCCCGGTGCCTCCCATCTTCCTCTTAACAATACCACATTGATCTCCTGTGGGGCTTAGGTCAGGCCGGTTTGCCGACCAATCAACCACAATGATGGTCGCTAAAGAAGATAGTGTGCTTTAGTAAGCAGATGGCAAGGACAGCTGGAAAATGAAATCAGCTTCTCCACAAAGCTGGTCAAGAATGGGAAGCGTGAGGTGCTCGAGTATTTCTTGATGGACGGCAGAGTTTAGTCTGGACCTGAATGAGACGTTGGACCACGAGATGACGGCTCCCTGACTGATGAAACTTTACACTGAATGCATCTCTGATTCTGTGTCTTTAGATTTTTGGACCTTAATTAATGAATGAATTACAAAATGTACTTTTATCTGACGAGATATCTTTGGGCCATGGAGCAACAGTCTAGCACTTTTTCTCCTTAGCTCAAGTATGAGATATCCAAGTGTGTCTCTGGATCTGATGTGGCTTCAGAAAATATGTGGATGCCCTTGTTCTAAATAGTTTAGAAAATTATTTAGATTGCGGTTTCCAGGAAACAAAGATTGTTTCTGTAGACTTAACACCACTGCATTAAACATTCAAAATTAAACTTAAAGGAGATATCTGCTTTATAAAAACACCAGTGTTCTGTGCTAAAGACCATATATTCAACATCTGAAGTTTCCACAAACTGAAAATTTTGCTTTGGCTCCCAAGCTTTGAAAATATATCTCATTAAGTGAAGCGGTTCTGATTCGGAGAGGAAGAGCATGTCACAGAAATCTCACTTTGACACACTTTTCTGACGTCTTCATGAAATTTTTCTTCAACGCGTTTTGAGCAAAATACAGAAGTATGGAGTCTCCCGTGTGGCTTTTGTGATATTTTCTTTTAAGCTGTTTTTCCTTTCACAATGAGACAGTTAATGTCTGGTGAGGTGTACGAGACAGGCTGCTTGAAAGAAGTCTTAAAGTTTATTCTTGAATGTCATCAACAACTCAGTTTGCTGCTCAGTCACTTATCCATCAAGGGAAAGTTTTTGCTGGTCACGTGCCTAATTGTCCCTCTTAAAAGGCTCCTGCAAAAGTATTGATACACCTTGAAGTTGATTCTTTTTCATGGTGAAACAAATAATGTATTTCAGTAGGATTTTAGGTGACAGACTAACAAAACAATGCATATGTGTGATCAATGCTTTCAGTTTTGTTTATATAAAATAATTCTAAAACTTTGGCATTCATTTGTATTCAGCCTTTTACTGTAATACCGCCTAACAAAATCCATCATTTGATTGGAAAACTATTAGTCATGCACTCCACAAATCTGGCTTTTATGGATGAGTGGCAAGAGAAAACTTACTGCTCACTGAAACAAAGTGTGAAAGCAAACATTTAGAGGAAGGTTCTCCAGTCCAATAGTCAACATCAACATACAAAGCAAAACCAAAACAAAACAAAACAATATCCCTTGAAATTAAAATCCATGGTGGCTGCAGCATCGTGCTGTGGGGATGCATCGTCTGCAGCAAGAATTGGGAAGCTGGCCCAAGATGTTGGGGAGGACAGGCGGGGCTAAAACCACAGCAATACAACAATACTGGAGGAAAATCTGTTGGAGGCTCCAAACGACTTTATCCAGATCAGAGCAAACGTTTATCCTTTAGAAGAAAAAGCAATATAAACATGCAGGCCAGGCTGCAATGAAATGATTTAGATTAAAACGTCTATCAGAAAGAAGCAGTCAAGGTCAAAACATAAATTCAATTCAGTGACAAGACTTAAAAATGTATGCTGACATTAAGCGATAAGCTACTAATTAAATCAATTAACTGCAGGATAAATTAAGATGAGGCCTATAGTTTCCATTCTGATGATTATTTTTTCTTTGAAGGGCAATTTTGTTTACACAGACTTCATCATCCATGATATTAACCCTTATGTGTGGTTTTCATTTTTGTTTAATTTATTGTTTTTGGTGTTAGGATATATAAAATGTCTTTGGGTTCCGTATAAAACTATGATTCATTAGTCTTATTCTTATGCCATTGTCAACATATGACTTAAAAACAGTCTGGAAATAACAGCGTTACTGTCAATTTCTGACCATTTATAGGTTAGTAAAAATGTGTTTTTGTAACATGCCTGGCTGACATTCACCATCCATCCAGTCTGACTGAACTTTGGCTATGTTGCAAAGAGAAACAAAGAAACTTCAGAATCTATGTGTCCAAAGCTGGAAGACAAAATCCCAAAGGAGTTGCAGCAAAACGCAGGTCTATAAAATATTGACACACTGGCCACAACACAAACTCATACCACATTCTAAGATTTTTACTTGTAAAAGCATTTGAGAACCACATTAGTTTTTTTTCTTCCACTTACACCTCCTACTTGGTGTTAGTCTATCACATAAAATCCCCGATGACCGACGCTAGGAAACACATGGTTACAATTTTGTTCTGCGGCTTACCTATCCTGAAGGAGAGCGGGCCACCAGAGGTGCTTCTCACCCACATGGCTAAGAAGAGCAGAAGCGCCCAGACTGTGAGCATCTTCTATGACTCCTCATGGGTCCTGCCCCGGGTGTGCCCCTGTCACAGCCACCTAAAACATACAGAGAGCAACACTGAAGCATTCATGGCATCTGACAGGATGTGAAGCAAGCGCACTAATTCTCTTAATGTCCTACTGAGACGCGTGTCAGGAATCTGCTGGAGACACTAACAGCAAAAGTGCTGCAAAGTCAACCTGAGGCCCGTTGCAGTTGAAACAAGATTCAACTGCAACTGATCTCATTTTCTATTTTCATTAGTGGTTAAGGGAATTAGTAGAGTTTGTACATGAGGAGGCTGTTAATGTTCCTTTTTCTTTTTTTTTACATTAAAAATCCCAGTGAGTGAAGTTTATTCTGTTCCTAAGAACATGTTTTACGAGATTTAAAAACTAAATATTTTACCTAAATGTGTCTCCAAATAATTGTCACTGATAGAATGATTTAAAAAAACATTTTTTTATTTCAATAATTCAAGCAAAGACCCACATATTTCAAGCATTTGCTTTTGTTCGTATGCATGTTTATGGCTTTGCTGCTAATAAAAACCCAAAATTCAGTTTCTCAGAAACCTTGAGTGTCTTCAGAAGATTAAAAAAGTGAATCTCTAGAGTATTATTTTCACTTTTTATAGTCGATTACTGAAATATATTTAATGTTTCTCAGCTTCTGATGTATTAATATGTACCTGTACCTACTTTGTTATTACACAGCAATGTGTCACCATCTTTTATTAAGTGCATAATCTCTCAATTACTTTATACAGAAAACGGCATAACCCTTGCGTTCACATATTTTAATATTTTCAAATAACATTGTTTTAGATACTGAGCCACTTTAGTTAGTTATGGTTATTTTTGTTTCCATGACACTCTGCGCCTTACAGGTATGTTGTTTCAGTCCAATTCCCTTCTCAAATAGGTCTCCACCGACACAAGATGAAGATTACGGAAATTAATTTTACATGTCAGCATGTCTGATTAAAAACTAAAAACATCAAACTACAATGTCTCAGGTTAAAAAAAGGCCACTTCTCTGAATTAAGTACCCAATGTGGTAAAATGTCCAAGACTGAATGTTTTCAATCTGTTTTGCTGTTTTGTTAATCAAGTGGAATCAATATTATGGTAAGAATGAAAACTTTAATTAAAAATACGTGGTTGCAGAAAAGAAGAAAAAATTTGAGACTAATCAATAAAACAATTTTTCTGCAGGGAATCATGATAATACCGGGGAGTCTTTTAAAGTAATTGTCTTTCTAAATTTGAAAGAAAAAACAATAAAAAAGAAAAAACGTTTTCAGAACATTTGCATCGACGCATCATGTTCACATCACTCAGTTACGGCAACACAAAGACTCTTTAATTCAGAACAACAACCTTCTCCAATAAACAACAACTTGACTTCTAATCCTCTTTGTTTACTGACAAAACCCCACATCCATAGGCTGCCGAGTCTAAATCTGGCTTTACATCCCTTCAAAAAGACGTTTATTTGATTAGGATCTTGTGACAGAGAAGACGTGCCCTGGAGCGACTAATGTGAGCTTCGTGACATGGCCTGAAATGGCGCCGAAAGGGTTTTGCCATGATCAGCTGGAGCCGGATTCCAGCCTGACATTCACGGGAACAAAGTGCGGAAGAAACAGTGCGTTGAGGCATGCTGTATGAAAAACAGCAGCCGAATTTGTTTGATCCAAACAGGATCAAATGCAAAACTTACTTTAGGAGTTTTACTTTGTCAGACTTTAAATCTTAGGAAAAACTGACTGTAGATGAAACAAAACAACCTTCTGATAGTACAAAAATAATTTCAGTAAGTATTACCTTGTTTCCTACATCCATGTGTGTTTTTGGACTTATCCACATTTTTTCATTTATTCCAGCACCTCATTTGATCATTCTCAAACTGCTGCTACTTTTGTAAGAAAATCTGACTTAAATCACTCAATCAAAAAATAATCAGAAAGTGAAAGGATGAGTTACAGACAAAAAGTAAGCCTAAGCAAGCTGAAGCCAAATTTGCTCTTTAAGACTTTATTACAAGTAACCAGGGATAACAACCTTTAGTGCTAATAAGTTGTTTCCCAGAGACTTTCGTCAGCATGCAGTATTGGATCGACTCCTCAGGGTCAATAATTGACAGGAAAAAAAGAGAGAGGAAAACCAATCAAATTCAAAAGATAAACTATAAAAGGCTCTCAGAGGGAGGAGTTTGGTGTGGAAGAACTCGACTGGCCCGACCGAGCAGAACACCTTGGGGATGAAATAAAGAGGACACTGCAGGGATTTTCATCCAATAATCAGTGCTTGACCTCACAAGTGCTCTCCTGAAAGAATGGCCAGAAATTCCCATAAACACACCCCCACCACTTTGTGGAAATCCTTCCCAGAAGAGATTAAGCTGTTAAAGCAGTAAATGGTGGGCTAACGCCATGTAAAAGATGCGTGTTTGGACAAAAGGTGGCTGCCTTTTCATTTATTAATAGGGTCACAGTTTCTCAGAATTTTATGTTTAATATCCACTTTGCTTCATTAAATTACAAGTGGTCTCATCTGGCAGTATCAAAATGCCACCATTACACACAGAGATATATTTAGTTCAGTTTTCACACATGAAAACTCGCAGAGGTGAGCGAGTTGCTTTATGACAACATTTTGTGTTTTTATCTGATAAGCATCTGGCACGAATTAATGTGAATCTTAATTATTAAAGGAGTGGGTGTTTAGAGTGAACTGAACTTTGAGGGTCTAATGTCCAGAAAGTGATGATGTGCTGTTTTCAAAGACCATGTGCTAGAAAAACCTTCCTACATTGTGCAAAGAAAACACAAGAAGCATCTAGCTTCTTCAGAGCTCTCCAAACAGAGTGAGGAAATTTACTGGAGGATGACAGACATCTTAAAATCTCTTAAAACAGAAAGACAAACAAAATCCTGACCAAGGACCTGAACAAATATTACTGAATGATGTGAATGTTGCGAGTTGTAAAGTCTCAGTGAGTATAAGATAGCATGTTTGTTCAAACATAAGATACCATCAAACTTTAGCTGGTAAGTTAATACCAGAAGCTAGAGATATATTTAGTACTCAAACTTTGACCAAAGATATTTAATCTACCGAACGCCATGTTTCATACAGTGAAGTATTTTATTTTTTGTTATCCAAATGCCGTCGTTTATCAAAATGTTTTAATCTGTCGATTCTAATGCTTTTTTCTTTAAATACGAAGGTGAAAAATGAGATCCTGGTTAATATATACAACATTATCAATTCACTCCAAAACTCAAGAGAGTTTGTCAAATATCAATATCGGCAGGACCTTTTATAGATACTGAATTTCTTCTTTGTAAACTTATGGCTCAGATTAATCTTTATCATTTAACATAGTAACATTATAGTTAAAAAATGACTGTAGTGTTTTTTTCTACAGTAAGTAGATATTTACCTTAATTATTGTTAATTACTATGTTTACCATAGTGTCTTACATACGATGCTTGTTTATTGGAGCACCAGGGGAAAAAACCATCAAATAAATATAGACACTAGATGTTGCAGAAAAAACATGTCATGGTTTATGGTTTTGGCATGAAGTTAAATAGCAAGGTGATTTTTGCAAATGAAACATTACTTGTTTTTATGATTAAAAATTGCCTGCATGAACATGAACAGCTCGTTAATCTACACATTTGATTTATTTTAGTGTGAACAGAATTGAACCATAATTAAATTCTATGCAAGTGCCTATGATATGAATCTGTTAGAGCCTTAAGATGACATATGTTGTCATTTGGTAGTATGTAAAAATTGAACAGATTTATGTCGTAAATATTTGTCAGCAAAGGTTTTTAATGCTGCAAATAAGTTTGTGCTCAACTTTTTTTTAATTTATCAATACAAAGCAAATAAAGCAGCGTACCAAGAAAATGACTTCCCAAATTTTCATACAGACTGAAACTGCTTCATATTTAATAGGAATAAAAAATGATTAGAAAAAAATACGCTGCAAGGTGAACACATGACAACCTGAGGAGATTAATGTTTTATCTATTACCTAAGACCCTTCAAAGGGGCTGGGGGTGTGATGTGACAGCTGATCAATCCTCGTTTCATAGTACCTTTCAGATTTATTGATCAGACGAGAGCAGAGCCTGAAAGGAGAGCTGTCAACGTATGAGGAATGTAGAGCAAAGAATATTTTGTTGGACTGCTGAGATCAAACAAATGGATGTTTTACTGACTAATTACAAAATCAAATCCTTGCTTCTAGTTTATTGCCCACTAATGGCTTTATTACTTCTACAAACTAGTACTATTTACCGCAATCAAGAGAAACAGGAAATAAATTAAAATCAGATTTACATTCTATTATTGAGACTAATCAGTGTCGATTAAAAGCGTCATCAGCACAGAGTTAAAGACAAAGACCTTGTCAGCTTTTTGACTGAGTGCAAGCTGAACCACTAATAGCTCCTCAATGAAAGACTGAAGCACAAATTCCATTTCGTTCAATACAGAAGTAAAATGAAAGCCAGGTTGAATCATTGCCCTCATTTCTCAGCTCTCTAAAGTCAATTATGTCAATTTCATTTTTAGCTTCTCATCTGAGAAAGGCAAACACAGATTGATCTATTTTCTCTTACTGCACCGAGGCAGAAATAATAAAGACAGAGCAAGGCGGGGCGTAGGGGGGAAAAAAAGGGGAAATCACACGAGATGCTAGTTTGTACACGTTCACCTCGGTTTTTATCTGTAGATGACATGCCTCAACTACGACAGCTGCAAACAATCAAAGTCAAAACTTTGCTTTTATGTTTTCACTTCAAGAAAAATGAAGACACAATGTTTGCTCACCCATTTCATTTAACCTTTTCTGTCCAAAATGGACAGAAAAACAAAATGTTTCAAATTTCTGTTTACTTGACAAATTTCTTTTCTTTTTTTTTAAGACAAGACATCTTAATGTTACGGCAGTTCACAACAAAATGGGCATCACTTAAGACGCTTTTGCAGTGTTGAACATTTCAACCGAGTCTCTGACTTTTACGAGGGAAGGTTGCAGAATCAACTGCATAAAACACAGGAAGCAGTCAGACAAAAAAATAAATATTTAAATATAAAACAAGACTTAAAAAAGGAGCTGATGGACAGAACTTTCAAAACACACACATGAACTGATTTGATGATGCCCGATTCCTTCTTACTGGCCATTGTTTTAAAGTCTGAATTGTTGTTAATAGAGGTTTTATTTATCATCTATACATGCTTAATTCTGCAGGGTCGGAGGATTCCTGGTGCTATGTTTTGAAGACATGTTTATGAATTGTGGGAGGAAGCCGGAGTACCCAGAGAGAACATGCAAACGCCATGCAGAAAGATCCCGGGTCCAGGATTCAAACCCATGGCATTTCGGCTGGATTTTCGCTTCGAATAATAAAACCCTCAATAAATGACTGAGTGGTTAATCCACTACAAACAATTAGCCAAGTAGCTAAGAGAATCAATAGTTTTAACATAAAAATTCAGGAAAAAAAGCATTCTTTCCTCATATTTTGAGACAATTTGTATGCTTTCAGCTGACAGCATCACTTATCGCGAGGCACTATGCATAAAAATAAAATAAAAAATTCAAGAATCTACTTCAAATATAAAAAAGTCAAAATTAAGCCCATTTAAAATTCAGTTCTATCATGTCTGCCTTTCAGCACATGCCTTTATCTACTTTTGTGTTTCTTCCTTAATTATAAGATATCCGATGCCAATAAAAAGTGCTTTTAGTTCAGGATATAACTACTTTCTTCTCCATTGTAGTTCAGTTTACAGTGATGTATAAGCAGACTAAGCTTTTGCCCCAGAAAGAAGTCTTACAGCTATTTACAGTATGAAAAGCAAGTCTTCTTCTAATATTAGGAAGAATATTTTCATAATTTAAAATCTCTCTGTAAAGAAATTATTAAAATAATAGCAAAGTGGAATACTTTAGAGGCTTTAGCTTGGTTTGACAACCCAGAGAGAAAAACGAGTCTGTCCTCTGTCAATGTGGCAACCATGGAGTGGATCGACGACGACTGCCAGAGCAGGTTGATCCGGCAGTCTGACATGCCTCGTCAAAGCAATTGTTTACACAATCCAAATGTCAAAGCTGTCAATCACTCATCAGACACTCAGTTAATTCAGCTGCGAGTGGACCATTAAAAATGACAGTCTGAACCGAAGGCAAGTCAGACGCATAATGAGACTCATGTATTTGCATATATTCATGTGCTGTTGAATTGGGACTCAGAACTGGTACAAAAGCAAGTTGCAGATGGAAACGAGTGATGTATGACCAACGTTTGAGAACATTTGGCTGCCTAAAGCCGCAGAATTAACGCGCGTGCGAGAAGCGTATTCCTGAGTTGGATATTTGCGGTAAGCTTAAAAAGAGTGGCTTATTGAAAGTATTAATGCACCCAATGGAGATTGAAGAGCTATTTGTACATGGAAATATCACGTTCGGAACTAATTGTTTGGTTTTCTGCAACAACTCGAGTGTTTCCCCTTCAGGGTAAATTGGATGGCCGCAGCCTGAGTGACTTCTACCAACATCTCCCAGCAGTAAACAAACCTTTTTTATTAACACTTAGTCTCAGCGGTCCTGCTGTCAGGAGCAGTACGAGTGTGATGAAAACGGGCTGATGTCGAGGAAGCATGACCTACAGGGACCTACAGGGAGAGTATGTGGAAACACACTGTCCACACGAAGGACGCAAACTATGACGACAACCCAGCTGTGGTGTTTAATTACAACTGGACAGGAATGTATGAAGTTAACTTTGAATCTGCCTGAATAAACTGCAGTGAGGTTTTTTTTTTTGTTTGTTTGGTTGCCTTGAGGTGATATTGGTTGTGAAAGTGTTGCAACAGAAAGTGAAAAAAACTAACTGAAAAACATATTTACAATATTGTTCATGCTTGGTTTATTCTCACACCAGAAGTCTTAAGACAGCTTTGCTTTCTGGATAATTTTCTGAGTAATTTACAAAGAGTCCGTCTGCCCAACCACTGTACTGGGAGAATGCCAACACAATTAAAGATTACAATTTATTTATGAATTTTTTTTATTATTATTCTTAATTCTATAGGTTTAACCTAAAAGATATCATCAGTTTTAGACAACTTGTGCTTGATGTGTTGTTAATTTATTTTGTTGTTAATTTACAACTTGCAGTGGTAACGGGTCATGATTTGAGATTTTCATACAGTTCGAGTACTAAGTGCATGTTTGTTAGTAAGTTAATATTTGTTATAAAACCACAACGACTATTGGACTTTGTCAGAACTTAAAGCAAACACACCAGCTGAATAACAGCTATCTAAACTAACAGCTAAATATAAACACTGTCGTACCTTTTACTGAGTCAGAACATAAAACCATAACCTAGAATTGCAACAACTTTAATTATTTGAGCTAACTTTGGTACGCTATTTCGTATTTTTCTGAAAAGTTTCTCTATATGAGAAGTCTTTCTGGGGTTATGATTTTATTAAAGCAGTTAAGTGACTTTTAATCAATATGTGGAGTAATTTCATTTGTGCCTGAAGCTGATATTTTATTATATATTTTCAGATCAGTCATTATACAATTAATTTTTGTTTTAAATACCTGAAATTCTGCCAAATTGGTGATGTGACATTTCTCGTTTTATCCAGTTCCTCTGGAGTTGTTGGACTCATTTTCTCCTTTCACTCCACACACTGTTTTTTTTTAAGCTGTTATGATGTAATCTTGAATTGCTAATGCACAAGTGACTCAGCATGTTGTTGCTAGGTTACCAAAGAGTGAGAGAGTTGGTTACTGCCACACACTTTGCTCTGTTGGGTTGCTGAGGTTGAACGGCTGAAGCCTTTCCTCTGCCTACATTCCCCAGAATGCTGTGCGGTTCTGGATTAGAGTTCAGTTACGTTATTGAGAACTCCAACATATTTCCTATCGGTATTGATAATGTGCTTATTGTGATGTTGCAATTGATTTATTGCCCATCCCTACAATGTCTAAAACATTCTCAGATAGTTTTGTCTTTTTCACCCCAAGATCTTCTGTCTTTCAGCATCAACTGTTTTCAGACAGAACCAGCTGTATGACTGAAACGCTTAAATTCATGTAGCATCAACATGACATGTTGTTTCTAATGGACAGTGTTCGCAATTATTCTTTCTACAACTTGTCTATTGTGTTTAAGTGTAACACAGGTATCTACTGTACTGCTCATCATTAATATATGAATGAATATATGTGTTATTCTATAGAAATCAGTCCAATCCCAGAGCCTGAAGCTGCAAACAAATCACAAAAGATTATTATAGAAGTGTTGTCAAACTATTGTTTGAATTCTAAATATAGGCTGCTACAGATCATCATAGGACTGGTGTTTGGTCCATTATGCAGCTGGGGAAAAAAAAGCAAAGTAGCTTTTATTAATATCACATCTCATTTCACTCCAAGGACAATTAGGCATGCATCAACACACCACTATGTGTAGTAATTCCATTATATATATAAAAAATAAATAATTATGTCTTGCTAATATAAGCTCCCACATGGTGGCAAATAAGGGGATATACGATATCAGTTGGTTGAGGTTAGTAATGGTTTTAATAACACGACTTCATGAATTGTGAGATGATATTGTGCTTAAGTTGCAAGCGCATGTAGAACTACAGCCGCAGGCTGAGCTGTGTTGTCCTTCAAACTCATTATTATACAAGGCAATCATTTCTCCTTTCACATTATATCCTTGCATGTTGCAATGCTTGTGACTGCGTGAGTTGTCATAATAGAGTAAGGGCCCAGACAATCACCTTATTAGCTTTGACTTCATTGTCTGCATTCGGGAGAGACTGCTACGTTCACAATCATGGCAGAAAGTTTGAGCAGCGAACCAAAAAAAAAAATCAACAAAAAAAACATGTTTTTCGGTGCCTCTTTTTTTGTGGTTAGCTTATTGTGCAGTGATAAGAAAACCTGTTTCACTGTGTTTTTGGCCAGACGGTACAGACACATTACCAAGCACATTTCAAGGTGTGGAGGTTTGTAGCTGAAATCACTTTCAGTGCATTGATGGCAATAAAGGGAGACATTCTCTAAACTATTGTCATCTAACAATGATCACCTCAAACAAAACGCCTGATGAAAATAAGGCCTCAAAGGCAGAGATTGTAAAAACAATTTAGCTAAATAGATTACAGATCACTGAGAGAGGTCAAAGTGAGAGCTTCAGCTACACTGAACATTCTTTGTTACGGAAAGAGATCCCGATGAACAGCGTTGCCACAACGACAGAGGTGCAGGCAGGAAGTGGATGTGAGAGTATTTCAATTAATGGTCCGTTCAGAAGGAGAAGATTTTCAATGAAACCCTAACATTTTGTTAGTGTCAAGCACTTTGCTTACATGCCACTGACGACTGCAATTGGACACCGGAGCGTTTTGAAACCCAAACTCAGAGTTCAACTTTTCAGAAACAAAAACTTCAACTCTTTTTGTGAGGTTCTCCACTGGTGTGAAAGCTGCACGGCTGCAGGACTTGTAGTCTGCATAGCATTGCACTGTGTGTGCTACTTAACCCATCCAGTTCAACACGTCTAAGATGGAAAATGTATCTCAGCCCCTCTGAAATTTTTCTATTTACTTTGCGTTTTTTTTTTTTTGCAATTAAAATCACTGACTTTGTGGTGCTACTTTAGAAATATCACCAATATTTTTTCCCCATTGAACAACTTTCAAATCAATGTAGAGCTAAAAAAAAGAGTCAGTTTACCTTTGTGAGTAATCAAATGTCTCAGGGTTTTGATGTTGATCTGGAGGATGAATTGCTCACCAGATGTGCTCTAGTTTATAATTCGGCAGCACACTGACGGCTCACAGATTGTGAAATGCATCGAGTTAGAGACGATACTAGGATGGGAGTTTTCATTTAATTGATTTAGTCATCTGTCCTCTGTATGATCCTTTAAATTATACGGGCTACTGTCATTAGTTGTACATAAAGTCGGCAGTGAAGGGGATTTCTGTGATGTAAAAAAAAAAAAAAGAGCCACCCTCCCACTGTCTTATTTTTTTAAATCGGGCAAAACTTGTCACTTTCATGCAAATTGCATAATATTTATGTCTAGTGGATCTATCTGATGATGAGCTATTTATTTTCACCAACTCAAGACAGAAGTGATACACTGGCTAAAAGATCAGAACACTGGAAATTAGAAACTGTGTGTGAATTCCCCAGACACCAACGTGAACCTGCCGTCATTTCTAAAGAAATGAAGCTGGTCGCCACCAAATTGTAATCCGCTGAGAGCACAGAAGAGAAAAGATGGGTACACAGCTTTAAACTGGACTTTTCCCACAGGTTGATGTCTTGTATGCAAAAGTGGGACAGCAGACATCATTAAGAAAAAGGGTCAAGACAGTAAAACTCTTCACTTAAATTTAACCACTCTTTGCACTTTTTAGACCTTTTTATTGGTCTTTGTATGCCAGAAAAACCTACAAATTGACTCTCTTGTCAGTCTAAGGAATGGCCATGGCAATAGGCTTGACTACATTTTCATTTAATCACTGCTATAAGAATCAAGCCGTTGTCAATTTGTGCAACTTTACAAGTTCCATCTTGATTCATTTTATGTAACTTAAGAAAAAAAAGAAGCAAAAGTGAAAGACAAAATTCCAACTAGTAACAGATAAAATATCTTCTAACTTTTTAAAAGGTAGACGAGGAGCATGCAATGTCACTGACCTGTATTTTTATTGTTTGTGTTGGTCATGTACTCCTAAATGATATTTTTTTTCCTCATTGAGTCCAGCACCGTTTTTACGTGTGCGCCTCAGCAATTTCTCTCTGTGAGTGTTTTTCTCGGAAACAAACATTGAGCTCATGCAACCAAAAAGCATTATTTGTCCACAGGACAATCTTTCAGAACCACTTGGAAATGTCAACATGTATTTCACTCCAGCTTCGCTTTGGGCTCTTCTGGGTCCTGTGGTGCAACACAGTGATACGAAGAGAGCAATGCTTTGCCTTTCTACAAAATAAGCTGAATGATCCATAAAGCAGAATAAAAAACATATTTACCAACATAAGACTTCAACATTAAAGCGTCTTCCACAGATCTTTTCTAAAGCAGCAACTTCTTATTATTTTTTTTCCACCAAAATGTTGGCTAGAATAACAAAAAAATATTACTAATAATTGTCAAGAATAATTCACTTACGAGGGTGAGCCCGATTCCGGCCACAAATCAAACCAGATACAAGCTGTCAAACAATTTATTTCTGAAAAAAATACAAAGAAACTTACAGGAGTAAAATATCGTTTTTGTAAAAAGAAAAAGAGTTTGTCAAAGTACTTCAAAAGAAACTTAAAAGCCAGTAATCATTTTCCTTCCATGTCAAAATGCCTTTTTTTTTTTTTTTTACTTTCTTTGTTTTATCACAAAAAAATCCCAATAAAATGCATTAACGTTTGGGGTTGTCATTTGACATTATGTGAAAAAGTTTTCAGTGCGCGGCATCGGATTGACATTAATTCACAATTATTTTAAAAACCACCCAGCATTCCATCGCATCTGTATTCCATGAACACACTGCGGTGTAATCTCACACAGTTAGGCTCTCAATAAACCGTGCACAATCAGCTATGATGAGCCAATGCGATCGGACTTACAATTGTACAATCGCTTCTGATTAAAGTTTGAATTTCCTCTAGGTGCCCAGTGAAACTGCACAGAGAGGGTGACATAACAAGTGGAAATGGAGGTCCAGAAATCAGCATTTCTTCAGCAGATGATGGGAAAAGAAAAGATAGAAAAAGTGAACGAGACATGCTTGCCTCTCCCATATTTTCTCAAATAACTACCGGCACATTTTATTTTCCCTTGACGAACTTGTTAAACTCTATCAGTTACCTAGACCTAACAAAATAAGTGTTTTCATATGCATAGAAAGAACTAAAACAGGTTTGTTCTTGATTTTGTGTGTGTATTGCGTAGTACACAATATACAAAATGACTCTTTAATACACTCGTGGGCAAAATGCATCCTCAGTCTCACTGTAAAACATTGCATCACCAGGAGCAACAGAGAGAGGAGAAAGCGAGAGAGGCAGAAATGTAAGCCACGGACAAACAGGCACCATGGCCCGAAAAGCTGTTCCTTGGCAGATTTAGGCAGCCCCAGCTCCCAGTTGGCAAAAAGGCACTGGAGGGAAACAAACTTGATTTCGAAATCAATGTCCCTCCAAATCGCAACAGCTTGTCGCTCTAGTTAAACAGATGTATGGGTCAAACTGCAAGGTGTGTTTGTCGCCCAGGTGTTTATGCCTGTGTGTGGTTTTAGAACCAATACAAATACTAATGGGGCGTAGAAAAACTAAGAGGGGGGCTGGTGGGGGAATGAAGAAAGTCATTGATGCTTAAGATTGAATGGGTAGAAAAGCCACGTGGCAGAAATAATAATGAGCAGAGAACGTCTTGGGATAAGCAAGGCTCAACTCAGAGCTTACAGCTGTCAGGGAGGCTCGTCTTATCTTGTCTGAATCAAAGAATTTCGGCTGTTGACAGTGTTGCTTTGCTGAAACACATTTTATTGGATATCAGACAGTATAAATAATGTTCAAAAAAGGATATGTGAAAAAACAGCCAATTGCTAAAAAAGCAGTTTCACAACTACAAAGCATGTTCACCCCAGGGAGCATTTTATACATTACTAAGATAACCTTAAAAACCATCTATGAGTCAAAGAGACTCACCAATTAGAAGCTACTAGCTAACAAGGTTAATGCTGTGTTGATATTGGCTAGTCATCTGTTAGCTAACATTAACAGCATTTCTCAACTCACTCTTAGTTTTTTGGGGAAAAGTGTAAAGTTCTTTGCGTTTTGCTGCAAAGATTCTAACACACACCTGCACAGCTCTGCAGTGTCTCAGTGATCATGTTGCGTTTAAAAGCGGCTCGGAAAATCAGGTTACGACGTGTTAACAATGGATTAAACTATTTTAACTGCTGAAAAAAGTGACAGAGGACACAGGAATTAATGAGGATTTTTGATTTGGATGCCAAACTAATAGTTGCTCAAAATGCTACAAATATTTCTACATCAGGAACAAAGCATAGACAGAGCAATCAGACACAATTTCTGGCTACTGATTAATCAGTACAATTACATTGTGGTAATAATTAATGGAAATGTTGCATAGCTTATGAATAATTACCAATTAGGTTATGTTGGTTTAAAGTCAGTGGAAGAGTTGTAAAAACTTCATAAAAATCAGCATCCCAGAAGGAAAAAGGTTATTGTCTTTAAATTATCAAAACAGAGAAATCTACACATTGTTATGATTATCTCCACTTTCTCCAAAAACACTTAGTTACTACTAACAAACTGATAGGAATTATTACGACCATAGGTATGAAAATGTTATTTTATAAGTAGAAAAAAAAGAAGTTTGGTTACAAACTCAAAGGTGTAATTTGATGCACTATAACTCCATGTTTAAGTGCTATTAGAAAGCTGGTTTACCTTTAGATCTCTTTGCAAACATTGTGGTTTTTTCCTCTTATTCTACAGGGACACAACTCTTTCTGAACGTAATGACTCACAGCTCCTCAATTAGACATGGAGTTTTAGAGCACATATAATAAGCAAGCAGAAAGATTAAACAGCTAGGTGCTTATCAACAAATGGCGTACATAAAACATACAGTTACTTTTTTTAGGACATAAAGTACACCTTTTCAACTGGACAGACGCAGGCATCATTAGCATGACTGCAATTACGGAGTCTAAATACAGCAGGGCTTTATTTGTGCAGCATGTGGCGAGTTGTTTTGTATGTTTTTGTGCAATGTGCTTTAATCCCTATTGCAAGCAAGCAGTCAATTTCTCTTTCACTCGTGCTGCCAATCTTAACCTCTCTCTGTCTGTCTCTCTCTCTCTAGCATGTGCTGAAAGGCCCCAAGGCTTTCTGTGCTCCTCTCCTAATGAGGTATAAGCCAGAGCTCCCTTTAATACCACAATTATAGAGATTTCTATGGGTTTTTGGGGTTGTTTTCTTTGTGTTGTGAAGGCATCGACATAAAGGACACGCTGCTCTTACAGTGCTCTTACTCCGGCACTTTTCCAGGGCATAGACATCAAAATTACACCCACTGATGTCAGAAGGCTCACAAGGCAGCCTGCTCACACCAGAGCGTCGACTGGCTACGGCACTGCTCAGTTTTTTGTGAGCAACAGTTCTGAGATTCAGATATCCTATGTCCTTTACTATTATTATTATTTTTTACAATTCATTTCTACAA
The DNA here is from genome assembly GCA_903067075.1 of Micropoecilia bifurca. Taxonomy (NCBI): domain Eukaryota; kingdom Metazoa; phylum Chordata; class Actinopteri; order Cyprinodontiformes; family Poeciliidae; genus Micropoecilia; species Micropoecilia bifurca. The sequence continues at coordinate 87,525 of CAEGAF010111886.1, forward strand.
AATATCCAGCTAATTTTCAACCCCCCACCCTTCTGAAGGTCATTTACTTTTTGTTTAGCTTCTGCACCCTTAAAAAGATAATTTTGATAAAGCTGTTATTGATGCACCACAGTGGGACATCACATTATCAATGCAGCACAATTAAACTTTCATTTGCATTATTACTTCTACTTTGTTAATGTAATGGGGTAAAGGGAGAGCCATTAACAATGTGATAAACTAAAGTTCATAAAATCAAAATCCCAAGTTAGTTGCCAATTCTTGTATGAAAGGAGGAACGGATTGTAAAAAAAAATCACTGCAGCATTGAGTTTGGTCCCGATATTAAAAGTATTCTCAAAGTAAATTTTGGTTTCAGAACACTTGATCCAGACACCTCAAATGGATCTTCGCTTTTAATTAAAATTGTACCTTTAAAATGAAACAAATGAATAAATAAATAAATCTTACCCTGAAGCTGCAGCTAAAGGTTATTCTGCTTGCAAAGATATTACCTCGGCAATGTCTGCGGGGAATATTAGCTCCAATGCATCACTGATAGTGCCCTGTCAGAGATTTAAAGGCAAAAATTTATGGGTTGCTACCCATAAAAGGCTGAAGACTGTTGCCAAATTAATGCAATTAATCAGTTCAGGGCTAATATGGGTGGGCAACTAGCGAAGCATATCCTTACTAGCATAATGTGTCTGCAAAGCAGCATAAAAATGCATAAGCACAAAGAGTTGCTGCAAATATATGGGGAACAGTACCTTGCCAATATATTCATACTCCTTTAATTCACATTTTGTCACTTAACACAAACTTTAATGCATGTTATTGTTATATTATACGACAGACAAAGTGGTGCATATTTCAAATTGAAATAAAAAGTGGTTTCGAAATGTCTCTACAACTAAATGTGTGCATAAAGTTTTTAATTACATTGCACTTAATTAAAAACTAGTGCAATGCAATCATTGAGTAGAGTTTACAAGGCAGCTTTTTCCGTGGAGGAGCTGCAGACGGAGAATTTGTTGCATTCTTTAAGTTTCTGCATTCCCTCCCCCGCCAATGATGGCCACAAGTCACTTAAAAGATGCAGCAGACATGTGGAGAACGATTCTCAGTCATGATGAAATCGACACCTAGACCTTTGGCCTGTAAAAAAATATGCTACATCTTAACTGCTAAAGACTAACAAAGCATGTCACCCTGATCCTATCCTCCCAACAGCGAAGCTTGAGACCACCATGCTGCAGGGTTGGTTTTCTTTTACGACTGAAGATGTTAATGTAAGCTTTGAATATATGCAAGATATATTCTGTTAAAATAAATAGCTACACTTACCCTTTGTCACAAAGACACTAGTCTTTATTTTCAACAGTAACAAAAAATAAAATAAGCTAAAAATAAAACCCGGCAGTAAGGAAAGTTGACGATTCTTAAGACTTTTCCTTGGTGCTTTCTGTAGGCATCATCTTAAACTATACCACGCAAGTCATCCATCATGGACGGCTGCACGGCAAACAATCACAGACTGAGCCTGGTACTGTGGAAGTGCACAGCTGGGGAGAGAAATGGTTTCTACCTCCAGGGTGGAAGAGGATAATGGAGGTGAACATCAGAAACAGCAAATAGTGTTTAACAGAAGCGCTCAGACTCTGTGCCAAACTTAACCATCTCTGAAATTATTCTATAGCTGTGTGCAAATCAAGCAAATGTAATTTAAATGAAAAGGAAAATTGATTCGGATTCTATAAAAAAACTTATTATATTTCGAGTTTAATTTGGTTCGATTTCCCAGTGAAACGCTGCGCCGGCCAAAATGCATGTTGTCATTTGCAGGACAATGGGCTCATCAAAATATAGTTTCCTTTAATATGTGCTTCAGACTTTTTGCCAAGTCACAACATTTTAATTCATCAGGAAATCGATGAATTCCTGATGAATTCATCGATTTTTTTCTTGCCAACAAATTGGCAAGAAAAAAAAGTCTATCACTTTTTCAGGTCGAGCAATTTGATGCAGATCTCTGATTTTATTCAAACAAAATCTCTCATTTCATCGAAGTCGCTGGGCAGCTGGAGGCTCTCCATTAATGAATAGCAAGCTACAAATATGCTTTTGAGGAAAATGGTAGCTAAGCAAAAAGAACATTTTATAAAACATGTATGAACAAATGAAGCCTGAGGGCAGATTAATGATTAACTAGAAAGGACATTGAATGGTAAATGATGCTAAACAGAAACAGAGAAACTGTTTACATTTGGACCACAAGTCGGTGCATAAAGGAATTATAGCAAATATACATACTCCTGTACTTTTAGCTGTTTACACATTATGCTGCCAAAATCACACGGACAATACACAGAGATAAGATCAGTTTGAAATGTTTTTTACATATCAGATAGGGTCTGGTCTGTAAAAGTGTAGCTATGCAGAGAACAGGTTGAGTAACAATCACAAAAAAACAAAAAATCAAAAACAGAATGTGTAAAGAATAGATTTATAAAGGGAGGAAAAAATAAAAACAAGAATAAATGTAACGGACAAAGTATATCCAACATCCAGCTACAGCAGAAAACAAAAGACAATCCTCAAGAGCTTGAAATTACTTTTCATCTGAGAAGCATTTTACGCCTCATCTCCATGCCGCCTTTTAAGCCTTCTAATTAAGCCATTGTTACAGCAGAAAGAAGAGCACTTAGATAAAGCAAACCAGCAGGGTTTCTTGTTTTCTCTGATCTCTAGTGTAACCTAGATATGATTCCCATTCTTACCATAAAAAATTAAAAAAAAAACTGTGTAAAAGTGTTTGATATACCTTCTGAAGAACAGCCAGGGACTGGACTGATAAGGGAAAACAGTTTTCACATCTTTAGCTGGGCATTTATAACTTAATTACCTTTTTGTCTCCTCATCTTTCAGTCATGAGAACAAAGCATGAGCACGTATTGGGCCGTGCTGCATTATTCACAAAGACAACGAGGATGTTTTTAATCAGGCATTACATTTCTTTGCAGTCATAAATATTTTTTTAGCTCCATTTGAACCAGCCTGCCTTCTTATATGCGCATATTACTGAAAACACAGTGTGTGAAAAAAGAATCCGAAAAAGCACTAACACCTAATCTAGAGTCATGTTCATGGAACCACCTTGGGGGAAAGAAGCAAAAACAAAACAAAAGCATCTAAAGTTGTATTATTTTCCAAAAAATAAAAACAGGACAAACTAGCCATGAATTAATTGTTCTTAATACTGATTTAGATTTGCTGTATAGATACTGCTGCTTTATAATCTGTCCTCACTGGGTTGATGCTTTAGAAACAGTTTGAGGAAATCAGGGAAGAAACACGCCAATGTCAAACTTTCTCATCAATCCATCGAGAAAGTAAACTTCTGTGCAAACCTGTGTGGTTTACAGCAGCAATATATTCTGAAGACTCTGTACATCATTTTGAGAAGCAACAACAGCGTAATGTAATGTTCGTCTGCAAACGTTGCAATCATTTTCACAGCAATTCACTTCATAGGGATATGTGCTATGGCTGCTGTAGTTCATTGTCGCTGAAACAGGATTACTCTGCCTAATTACTGCTCTGTGCATTCTGTAGTCAATGACGCAGGGAAGGACTAGTGACTGCGCAGCTCAAGAGGAGAGAAAGGGATAAAAGAGAGGAGAGGAAAGGCCCGTTTCGCACATTTGAAGAGATATATTAACCTGTTTCAGGGCCAGAAACGTATTGGAAATCTGTTGAGCAGAGGACACCGAAGCGCCGCAGATAACAATAATCACCACCCACTGTCACATCGTCGTTTATTACCAGTGAGTGCTTTGCGTTTTGACCTTGGGATGTAAATGTAAGCTTTTCTCTTAGATTTGAGTTGTCTGTAAAAAAAAAAAAATCATCATATAAATGTAGTGCAGTATTTGCACAAAACTGTAACCTTGCCACTGCCTTCATCTCCGGTAATATCTTCTCATCTATACTTGGTCGTTCGTACTTTTAAAAAAGCCGATTCAAACCCATCAACTACGTCAATGTATCCGCTTATTAAACTGGCACAAGAGAGTTTTTATGTCATTTATTGTGCATGACTAGTTCACCTTTCTGTAGCTTGAAGGTTTTAGACCAAATTTATTCACGTTTAGAAATAGCCTTTGCCACGAGGCTCATTTGTCAGATGAAAACTATCTTATGGTACTGTATAAGTTACTTTTATAGTTATATTAAATACTTTTTTTCATAAGGAATGGGTCAGTTTTTAAATGTTATGTAAATAAGCATCTTTGAATAACTATCGACCATTAACTTTGATATTAACATTCATAGTCCTGCTGCATTGTGTAATTGCCAGGGTTACAGTAACAGAAAATGTGAATTAATTATCTCAAGTTCACCTTATTGAAAATGTTGCTGATGTTCACTATAAGAATCAATAAAATGGTAATAATAACTTAAATACAGGCAGCATTGTGCAAGTCTTGAAACATCAAAGCAACCCCACAACCGAACAACAGCTGGTATTAGAACCAGTTAGAACCGACGCTACTAACAACTGGATGTAAAAACACAGCAACATTTCTGCACAAAATGAACTCGAGGCTTATCCAGTTCAGCCAGTTAAGTTTAAGCTATGCCATGTTTGAGGCTTTTATTTTGAAATGTAGAAGGAAATAGATCTTGAGTTGTTGCCCCTGCTGCACTGACAGAGTCTGCATAAAAAGAGGCCTTTGTTGCAAAAGCACTAATAAAACCTTCATCAGTTTTAATTAATTAAGTCTGTCAGCATTTTGATAGTTGGGGAGGAGGAGAAGGGCGACATGAGATATATGCAACAATGAGAATACCACAAGTATCAGACAGCAATCGTCTGAAAGTAAAGTTGGCATCTGTTTAGAGCTTCCTGTCGACCCTGATGTTTTAAAATGAGTCTGCATCTGCATCTCATTATCAAAACTTAACAAGCTTAACAGGATCAAACATAAACATTTTCACTCTAAACACAGATTCTTTGAGAGACTTTGGATACTAATGAAACATTTACTAGATTTGTGAAAAACACAAAAAAGGGAAATGTTTTTTTTTTGGTTCATTCTAGAAATAAACAAGCATATGTACCATAATATACTGGTATAATTCAAATCTGGTCTAGGAACAAACACAGTTTTCTCAAAGAGAAACTTGTATATCATGTTTTGTCTCCTCTTGTAAGCTTGATGTATTGGTGTACTTGTATCACAGAGACGGCTTGAGAGACGGTACAAAAACAAAATCAGATTTTTACCACCAACAAGGTAATCTTAGAGAGCTGTGAGCTGAAAACTTGGCATGAAGCTGAAGGAAAATGCATCTCTCAGCTCTGTGTCACCTGAATTTACCTAAATATTTTATTAAGCATGCCATTCAGATAATGTTCTCCTGCTGTAAGAAGCTTTTCAGTCGCAACACTGTGACACTGAATTTTAGTCGGGCGCCGGAAATGGACAGACCCAAAGTGAAGAAAAACAATTTTTGAGTGACCTCAAAAAGGTCACTAAAATATACATTTAAACAGTTACAAGACTGCCTGGGTGTCTGGAAGCATAAATATAGCACAGAAAAACATAAAAAGAGTGAGGTAACACTTTCTTGATTCTTGGAATTTAACATCTATTTTAGTCAACATCATTGCGATTGAAGGAGTAAACATAATTCAAACCTGTTCATTGTTGGTCGGCAGCTAACCGTGGGTGAAATCGATCGTAATGAATTAGTAACGAGAACAGCAGACCTGCCGGCAAGGGGAGGAGGAGGCGGTGCAGGTGAAGAGTTCATGGAGGTTTAGAAGTTGAGAAGCCCAATAAGAGAAGAGGAAGGGATCAAGCAAAGCAATGGACTGTTTCTTGTGAATGAGATTTGTGGCGCAAACAGAGAAATGGGAGGAATCCGAGGTACTTAGTGCAGGTGGCGAACCCCAAGACAAAACAGGAAGGAGAGAGGTAAGGAGGTTAGCATCACAAAAACCACGGAGGGGAAGATAAAGACAAGGAGGTGGTGCTGGGGGAAATTGAGGAGGAGGAGGAAGAGATGAGGGCTGGGGTGGTTGAGAAAAGGCAGCCTTTTTCCTCAGACTATTATGAGACACACACACACGCATACACACACACAAAAAACACCTGTGCTGATCCCATTAGGAGACAAAAGCTGGAACAGAAACATTCATGGCTTTATTTTTTAGCTCTTCCTTTGCTGTGACTTTATGACCTTCGTCATGCAGCAGAGCTTGCGTTTATAAAATCTAATTTATAATTGACTGTGTCAAGAAAGACTGCAGTAACAGAGAAGCAAATTGACTGATGAGCTGCCATCTGATTAAGGAAACAACATATGGATCCTCAACCAAATCTGCTCAGGTTGGCATTGCAAACAGATCCGACTCGGCTTACATGCCTCTTCATAACTTTGCAGCTAAACTGGATTAAAAGGCAGAAAATAATTACTATTGACAACGTGAAAGCTGAATAAATCACCACGATCCTTTGAGGCGTCACATTAAAAGTTCATTTGTTGGAAACCAATAAATTAAGGTCTCAAGCATGCAAATGCAGACAGTAAAGTTATTTGAAGAGCAGCATTTATCTACATGCTGCTCCAGAGAAATTCATGTAAATCAGAAAATCAGGTCAGCTCTGCCATCCACACAAAGCTACATGTGTGTTTCATACTAACCTATTTGTGTTGGTTCCCTTGCAAAGATGACAGATGTATTTTTTTGTGGAAAATTGTGAGCTTAGAGTCACACAGAGGAGAAAGTGAGAAACCGTCAGACCCCCTGACAAGATCGGGAGTACAGTGACATTTTTGTTCAAAGTTAAGTCTCCAGCTCTGCTCTCATGTCACTGTGTCCTTTCTGAGCACTGCAACACTGGGCATCTCATTATTCGGGGAATTCTGGTTTTGCTGGTATTGCGTTGGGATGTGAACAAAAGGATTTTAAGCCAAAGTTGAGGTCCTTTTTCACAAGATTAAAGTCACTGAATTTTGCAAGGACTGGATATGGCCCACCTTGAGGGCTGTGCTTGATATTTTTGTGCTTTATTTTTCTAATCATAAATTAAACTATATAAACTAAATCTTGTTGCTACTTATGAAAAAAAAACAACGCACAATAAAAACCTTATAAATGTATAATGGTGGATAAAATGTGCCTCATTTCCAGAGGTTAATAACCAGAAATCAATGTAATGAACTTGGTAGGGAAGACGAGTCGTCATGTGGAGTGGTGTATAAAACTAGGGTTGTCAATGCATTAACCCGTGTGGTTAATCTAAAAAGTTTATCGCGTTAATGTTACATAATGTTGATTAATTACATTACCTGTTTTGATCCAACGGCCTCTCTCCCACAGAGGGTTACTTACACAGCCTTGTGCTGCAGTCAACAACGCAGAGTCATTAATGTGAATGAAAAGGTGGAAGTTTGGATATCGCAACATTGAATTATCCTCCCACCAAAGCACCACCAGTTCAGACTAAATTTTCTAGTTTATTGTTTGAAAACAAATGACTTCTTGTAAACTTTCCCCAATATAAAAACTTGATAAACGGAAAATCTTCTGACATCATTTATGGTTTTAGAAAATAAAACATTTTTTGAAGACTTGCATATTTGTCTTTCAAACCTGCAAAGTTTGAAGCATAGTAATTCATTTGATCATTATTTTGTTAATTGATTCACATTTTCCATCACTTATTCAGTCAGAAAAACCTCTCCAATTATGATGCTCGAGATTTTTGGGGAGAGCAATTATTTTGAAATATCAGTTTGATCAGCCAATTTGCATTTTGTAGTTGAAAGGAGGGAGGAAAAGCACAGATTCTACTGACAAAGGTGTGTTTGTGTCTCCATATCCTTAATAACACCTGCTTTGATCATTAAATATAGAAATGATGCTGATAACTCCAAAAGTATGTACGAAAAAAATTAAGAACTCACAGCTCAGTGAATGTGCCCAAATGTGTGTTTTGATTTAAAGTAAAATTACAGAGTAGATCTCATTCAAAACAAGTCTTAGCAGTGGCAGAACGAAAAAAAAAAAAAATGGAGGTAAAACAAGCAGAAAGTGGGTCACCAAGAGCCATTGGGTTGTCCTTCACTTATTTCCTGCAGCCTGTCGAGCACAGACTGGCCCCTATCAGCACCTATTTAGCAGACTGTCACCAGTGAGAGTGAGGCTCAGCAACGTTCGCAGAGAAAAAGCTGAGGTGATTGGTGAGGTTTGCTGATGGTTCTAACATGAACATACAGGATTGTGTACTGCCAACACCAACACCACTGCAGCCACAAAATAATCACTAGATTATCTTGCTGAGTTTCAAAATTCTCATCTAAGAATCTCATCTAAGTTGATATCTTGTTGTTATCTGCAGGGAGGGTGACATCATTATATCCGGTAATTCAAATTGTTTTGGACAAAGATACATATTGAAATTGTGTCACAGCTTTTGCTTTTGCTGCTCTTTATTGCCTTTATAATACAAGTACTCACTTACATGTATCCAAGAAACAGCTTTCGCCTTTAAATTTCTTTACATTAGTGGCAAAAACAGTTTTAAATCACCTTTTATTCTATTATTTCATCTATCTGAGGAGAAATTAGACATTGGCTCTTAAATCCTAATGAAATTAATACAATTTTGGTAATGATGGAAAGCAATGGTCAATTACAGGTCCATTTAAACCAGATCCAAGTTAAAAGCAACAGTTTCTGCTAGAATTAAAATGTGGCAGAAGAATGGGTTAAACTTTTGTGTTACATCCAGGAGAGTGAGCTTTTTGAGTCCTGTCGAATGTGACCTATTTATACATTCAAACACTAATGAGTATGTGTGCAGGCTGGTAGACGGGGCTGAGAACAGAGAAAAAAGAAAAACTGCAGGTGAAAGGCTCCATTTTAAAACTCACCGTTTTCCAGGTTTGCAAGAAAGATTTCTGTGGGTGCAGCGGAAAAGAAGGACGAACAGATAACATCTGAGATGTTTACATAACCAGAGGATGTACATCTAAGTATCCTCTATTCAGTGTGTCCATTATATCCCTAATGTATGATTTTATGATGACAGCAACAACAATAAGGCTCTTACTTTTCTGTTCAATAATTAGTAACATCCTTGGGAAAATATTCACCTTGCTTGAATATTTCCTCATTCACGTAATAAGCTGAAGAAAAGTAACCAACATTAGTTTACCACTATGCAAGATGGCAAAATATCAACTTTGGTCTCTTCCGCATGTTTTTCATAATCACTGACCTGTTTGTTGTGTTCTTTCCCCGTCTTTGTCATGCTGTTTGTTGAGTAATGTTCAAATCACATCGTCCCTCAAGGAACAACTGCATTCATACTGATAATCTGCACACAATCTACTTTTTAAAGAAGTAATTTTGGAAAAAAAATGCACACAATCTTATTAGCATAAAGGGAGCTGACAGACATGCTGAATTTTTGTCAAACAAACTGAAACATGTATTAATTTTCACTCCATTTTACAGTCATTCACCACTTTGTGCTGCTCTATTAACTAAAATCCACAGAAAAACCAACAAAAACGCATAATAGAAAAACATTCAAAAGAATGAACAGAATGCTTTTGCTAGGAGCTGCATACAAAAAAGAGGTTGTGGTTAAACTGCTGGGCTTATTTCCAGGAAATCTGACAATGGAGACAGTTTCTCTGGATCGATATTCTGAATAGATTAAGTGGAAGTTGGAAGTAAAAGATGCAAGATTAAAAAAGATTAAAAATGAATAAGAACACGCATTGAAAGCATAACCTATATAATAATCTAGATTTGTGTGAAAAGTTTTGAAGAGAAAATTTAGCTTCACTTGTCTTTTTGTGTTCATCTTTTCTTTAGGTCTCAGTTAAATTTAGACACCAGCAGAAAATGGAGGCCACCTTTTTTGCGACATGACTGTCATGATTAGGTTACACTGAGGAGGATCAAAAGTGCAACAGGTACAAGATGAGAATAATTTAATACTAATTTGTCCAAAAAATACTTACAGAAACCTCAGCAGAGCACTGGAGGCAACAAGGGGCAGAGCAAAGGTTGACACCAGCCAGGATTCAGCAGGACAGTGACACAAGACAGTGACACAATGGAAACATGATGGACACACACTGGGGCAATCAAGGAGACAATGGACAAAGGACAAGACCAGATAAGGGCTGAAGAAAACAACAAACTCAGATTAAACTCAAAACAATCCAGAACTATTAGAATAACGTCTCTGGATATTTATTCTAAATATAAATTTCATCATAAATTGACTTTACACAGAGAAAACTTCATCTACCCACGGGAACCTTTAGTCAATCTTTTCTGACAAGCAAACACAAAGGCATTAAACAGTCCAAAAAAAGACAGCATGCTCACAGATAATTTTATTCATTGTGTGCAGACTAAAATAGTTTCAAATTACTTCTATCCTTAAAGTCGCCTCACCACCATGTACTGAAGCTCATGAATTTAAATGTGAGCTGGAATCAGTACTGACTAATGAACTGAGTTCAGCCCGTGAGTTTCAGTGGTTCTGCATTTGAAGAGTTTTGCACAAGCGTTATGGATGATAACGTTTTCCGACATGTGGCAATAAGAGGCGCAGTCAAGTCTGTGTCGTACTGAAAAATTGTTTTGCATTTTCACACTAAAAATATGTTAGTATGGGAAAAATACCATCTTGTGAAACTTAGCTAGTATGAAGACGAGTAGGAAAGTTGAATTTTAAATCCAAATCACATCAAAGTTGGGAAGGGTTGAGAAAAAAAGATGCGACAAAAACAAGGAAGAAGTGAATAATATGGAAAAAAATAAGGATAGGCAATGGGATGGGGAATAAAGTCTGATAATCCAGATTATTTTTCTTGCTCTCATTCTTTTAACACATACAGATCTGAAAATAAATTAAAAAAATCATTCTAAACTCTTTCAGACTTTTCTGTGTAGAAACTTTACAGAATGAAAACTCTTCAGGTTACTCAGGCCTCCAGGTTTTCTAGAGCAAAGACATGTATTTTCTGCCCACCTATGAAACCTGCGAGCCAATTTATTAAGGACTGCATAGTTTTCTTCTACTAAAAGACTTTTATTTGCCTTTTTTGACACTTTCCACCAGTGTCTTTCTTTAGTGCTATTCTATAAAGGCTGTAGTGATTCGGTTGTTGAGTGCATGACAGATGCTTCCTCAGCACATTCACTTCAACTAAAATTGCATCTTTTACTGAAACCTTTTTTTTTTTTTTTTTTTTTTTCAGTCAAGCACACAGATCTTTCAGGTCTTTCAGATGTTCTCTTTGTCTACTGACATCCAAAATGTTCGTTTGAGAAACTAGAAAAAGAAAGAGAAACAGACGAGTTGGTGTGACATTATAAATTTTATTCGAGATTCAGCGTCGCTACTTAATCACGTTGTTGCAGTTTTAACGTTTTGACTCTTCCAGTGATGAGCTAAGCTATGCAAATTAGGCAATGACATCACTGTGCAACCCTTAGTGACATTTGTGACAGAAAATATGTGTATATCTGCCCAAGACAATAATGTCAGAAGATATATTAGGTTCATTGTTCTGTAAGTGTTATATTATGTCTTTGTTATCAATGTGTCAGAAATTTCTCAAAAGCAAAGCAATCGCCTTTGCCTGGTGGCCAAAAAAAAACACAACCCGATGCTTTATGGAATGAAACTCTACTCCTGCATCAATCAAACAGCCTGACTAATCAAGATGAGAAAAAAAAAGACTATGCAAAAGGATACCCAAAGATTAAGGATAAGCATCAAACTAATTTAAGTCTCAGAGCCTTGGAGTCGGTGAGGGCTCCTGATAGTTGATCTCATTTGCAGTAAAATGCTTGATGCGTTCAGTATTAAACAAATCGGTGAAGCATCGCCAGCAGCCTGCAACTGTCCTCACACCTCAGAGAACAGTAAAGGATAAACCCATTTAACAGGTATAAATCTGCTCAAATATGTCTGATTGCTGAACCTTAGGATTTGCTTAACATGCCTCTGCTTTTAAGAGCTCTAACAATTAACTTCTAGAGGAGCTTCGCACTGCTACATAGTTTACTTTTACCTTTCGAGTGTCTGCGTGAAACATTATCGCCTGCATGGCATCATAAACAAACACAAAGGTGAGCCGAATGTAGTCTTTAACGGGAATTCAGTCTTCATAAGTGTCTCAACCCAATTTTTTTAATTATATAGCTTGTTTGCCTTTAAACCTGTTACACAAAAATGTCCTGCTGCTTAACGCGTCTGACAATTTTATGTGCTGCTCAGCAGCCAGCTGTGCCACTAAATATAAAACGTTTTTCATTAGGCTTAAAAATTAACTGCCTCCCAAATGTAAGAAATACAACTTCAGCCCAAAGGAGATGACAGTATTTTATCTCCAGATATGTTTAATGCCAAAAAAAGAGGAAAAACTTTAACACATGGGTGCCAATGTCCTCTGTGAGAAAATTAGAGCCTGTCAGAAATATGCATGGTTATGAGGCAAAATTAAAAACCTTTCAATCTGGTTCTAAAAAATGGATGAACAGAGAGGAAAAGAATGCTCTCCATGCAGATGCCTTGGCCCTTTTATTGACTATTAAAGCTATTTTCCTACGTGCAGTCATGGGAATAAAGATGCGGACGTAAAAGGAACCCGCTTTTCATGATGACATTTCACAGCCCAACCTAGTAGAAATGTTTTTTTTCTTTTTCCTGATTAAACAAGCTTGGTCTCAGCAGGCATCGGAAGAATATTAAGTGTTTCACATTTTCATAATATACCTTTCGTACATTTGAAATTCCTCCACACAATGTCATACCTCGCCGTTCCTCAGCCTTATCATATTCCTTTCATCGAGCTAATCAGTTCATCGTGTCGCTTGCCTCGCTTGTCCTCAATACTAAAGTAATGTCACAAAAGGAAGGTTAAAATATTTGCCCAGGACATATTTTAAGCCAGGTTTCACTATTTCAATGTTCATAAATCCATCAGAATCAAAGCTTCTTCAGCCATAGCTGAATTAGTAACTACTTATTAGGATTTCTCATTTTTGTTGAAATCAATGCGAAGATTAATTAATTTGTGAAATAAACTTTAACCACTTGTAAAAGCTGATAACTGAAGAACCAAATTATCCACTTCTGATCTGCTAAAAAGAAAAAAAAACATGCTATGATTAACAATTACTAAATGGACAGAACTTAAAGAGATTGAAGTCATTCTGGCCACCGAAGCTTTTTTTTATATTACAGCCAAACAGGCACAGATTTCTACAGTATAAACAGTTAAGGAGGAAACTTTTTAGCAAATCTCCACAACTTTCTGATTGCAAGACGACAAACCGTGGCAATGAATCAACAACAGAAGAGAGCACAAACTAATATGCACACTAATCATTGAAAGGGATTTTTTTATGACTAGGATATCCATCCATCAATCTACTGTCAATACCTGCTTAACCTTGCGCTATTACTGCTATTGCCTACCTTTAACACAACATTGGGGCAAAACCTGCACAGGTAAACTGAAAAGATCATGTAAGACAACAAGCCTCTTTTCAGACTGTGGAAGGGAAGCTGGAATACCTGGAGACAACCCAAGCATGCATGGGGAGAACAAGTCAGCTCTTCAGAAGAAGTCCCAGGATTTGAACAAAGGACCTTCATGCTCCACTTAACTGTATGACAAGGATATAAACCTTTGAGATCCTCTTATGTAAAGTAATAAAAAACCTAAGAATTATTGTGAGCTTACAGGCTTATGAGAAACCAACAGGAAATACTATACTGCCTAACTCTGAAATTTGGGAAAGAGGATTCTTTTCAGTCTGCAGATTCACTTCACAGAATATGAAGCCATTTCAAACAATGAAGTAAACTTTAACCACTTGAAATTTCATTGTTTGAAATGTCATGAAACCAGTTAGATCTCCACAAGCTGATGGATGTGACTCCTAAACATCAGCTAAAGAAACATGTTTTACCAAACAGCTATATGAAGAGGCCTGAGGTCAATCTGAGCAGACAGCCTGTCAGTTCTGGCATAGATCGCTGGATAGGCAGTCTCTGGAGGAGCTAAATTATTAATATTAAATTGGAACAGTCTCATAGATAACTCACTGAGAATAAACTGAAGGAGTCTTCACAGTGAAACTTGAGAAAAACAAATGTCTGAGAAAATAAAGTCGTACGCTGGATTTTCGGAGCTGAACTGTGCAATTTACTCCGTCCCTGGGTTTGATTGAACGCCACGTAGTTTGGGTAAGAAAGTTTTCTGACAAGCCATTAGTGGGTGAAAAATTACAATTCTCTTTCTGTTTCTGGGAATGACAGTCATTAAAGAGAGGTATTGTTTTTAGAAGCACTCAAAGGTTTCCAAGCACCTCAAGTAACAAGGTTATTTCCTTTTTAATCCATGCATATTTAGAAATTTCTAGACTGGTAGCCTTTCAAGGTTGCTGAGAACAATCTTCAGAAAAAATGGTTAAAAATGGTCAAAGGTCTGAGATATCTATGTGTAAAAGTATGTGCTTGTTTGTTTAGCATCCATTGGTTTATATTAATGGGTTTGGGTTTACATGAAAATTTATCATTGATGTGATTCAAATGTTCATTTTCTCGATTCATTAATTAATTGTAAACTCAAATGGGAAAGAAAACAGCAAAGCCTTGTTAACTTTTTAGAATAAAATGGAAAATAAAAAGAATGTTTGCAAAGAAGGTAAGACTAGTATGCTTTTCTCCAAATAACTTCCCAGTTGTCTGATAAAGCACATGATAAATATATATTTTTTAATAATTGAAGAAAATGATTGATTTTTGTAGAATGATTTAGAATTTTTACGTTCTGAAAAATAAAATAGAGACCAAAGGGAAGATATTTTTGGAAATACTCAAAACAACATTTGCTGCAGGTGAGAAGTATCTAAAAGAAATATCCTTACAAAGTTTAAAATTCTACAAAATCTGACCCAGGACCTGGAGGTTGTATCCAGACCTTCATTCGATCCGTCAGTTGCCTGCCAGTTTTTTAGGAACCGGAGATCTGAAAACTCAGAGGGCAAACGGGTTTTGCTGCTGACCAAGAAAATAGTCTGAAGGGCAAAATGTCGTCAGTCTTCTTGTGAGTGCAAAGGTACTATTTCATAAACCTGGTGAACTATAATATTTGAAATATTCTGAAAAATTAAACTAAAAGGATGGGATTTTATGAGCGTAAGCAAAATCTATCTATCTATAATATATCCTACAGTTGGTCAAAACTAAAGTTAGGTACATTTTTACATGGCAATGTGTTTATAGGTCTACTTGCTAGGTGTTATGTTTGTGGTCTGAGCTCTTAAGGGGAATTAAAAGTGACCCAAACCTGAATAAAAGTGCACACAATTGTAATATCCATGTGAACTGCTGATTGCCTTTCCTTCTTTTTTTTTACCATGGTAACAAATGTAAATCTGAGAGAGAATTGTGTTGTGCAAATACCTGGAAGACAAAGCAATGCTTAAAGTAATAGTGGCAATTCTGCACAAGTAATTTATTCTCTTGTGCCTCTCCATTTGTATTACAGCCTAAAATGCCTCTGCATTTTAAAGCCTCCTTATTTGCATTTCTCATTTTACAAAGCAATGAAAGGCTACATGTATCTTAGCCACATTTTCTACCATACAAAAACCAAAGGACAGTTCCTTCTTTGGTGAAAGCCTCAGCATTACACTAATGGGAGATTGCACCCATTTTCACAAAGAAAATGGACAAAGTTGTTGCCAGGCAACTACTTGTGTCAATTTGGTACCTTATGCTGGTAAAATGCATTCCGAGATCAAGATTTTCAGAGGTTGCATAAGCCATGCGATTGTCATGAAGTTTGTTCCTTCATGTCTTTAGTTTGGTAAGTAAAATCCACTAAACTTTAGATGAAGAATAAAGGTGTTTTTTTTTTTCATTTTGCTGTGGCTGAATAGAGATATTATATTTACAAAAAATGAACTTTTCAGAAATAAAAATATTGCTTTCCTATAAATGCTTAGAAACTTTTTTATATAGATTTAATTGCATGTTTGTTGATGTAGCTAATGGTGTAATGAAAAGACTAAATTATGGAGTTGATTCTCACAACAATTAAAATCCAGGTTGATGTTCCACTGTGACAATATGTAACTTAGGATTATAAAAGGTTTCATGGGGAATTTAATGAAAATTATAAAAAGGTATGAGGTGCTTTTCTAACTTCTCTGTTTGACATGTCAGAGGTGAAAACGTGAGTATACCAGCCAAAACTAAAATCTAAACGTCAACATTTAACAGAAAGATGGAGTTGTTTTGACTTTAAGTTCACTGAGAAATATGTGAAACATTTTTGGAGCCTGAACTACTGGGATGGATTCTGCACAAGATACCAGTAAGATATTCCATTTTCCAGGTAAAAGCTGTGAACTGCTGTCATCTGAACACAAATGCATTTGTGTACTTGCTACTTTGTACAAGTAACACTTTCAGAAATCGGTCTGAGCACGTCAGGGCCACCAAAGTGAGGTGGTCGGTGTACGTGGTTTAAGAACAGCTCTAAGATAACTTTACGTTAAGTAAGACCGTCTACAGTCATTTTAGTGGTTCAGATAAATTACTTTTCACAAAAAGCAGCTGTTGTCGGATGGGATCATCTGAATGTTGATTTGTCCCAAACTGATTATGACCACAAGGGAAAATTTCTGAATCATGAGTCAAAATGCACTCTCCACTTTAAAGCAAACATTGTTTATTCTGTTTATTTTACTTGTCCATCTTATGACTCAGCATTGTTGACCCAAAGAGACGGTGGGTGCCGTCATGTAGTTTGAATGGTGACATGACTAATACCAGTGCAGGAATGCAACACGAGCTGCCTGACACAGTGATTGTAACAGTGACAGATAGCAGAAGAAAGATGTGAAGAAAACATTTAAATGACTGAATTTGACATGTTTTGCAGACACCTGCCGGCCTCAGGGTTTGGAGCGGGAACCAAAACAGAAAGGGTCATGAAAAACGTCTGCTGCATCACCGATGAGCTTCGTCTCAGAAGACAAGAACTGGCACACACACATAGCCAGACATTCACAATTAGAAATACCACCTCATCTTATTAGTTTAAGGACATAACCCTTGAACTGCATGTGGTCAAAAAACATTTCAACCAAAGTGTTAAATACATCATGTTTCAGCAGAACCATGCGCCCAAATATACAACCACAGCTACAGTTCAGACCAAATCATTGATTATATTATAAAATAAAATGTGGACACAATTTCAAATAAAAAAAATATGGCAAGACTTAAAACCTGATATTTACAGACACATTAAATTCTGGCTGAACCTGAGCTATTGTGAAAGAAATAAAGTACTTTAAGCAAAAGGTGCAAACAATCTTATGCCAGATAGAAATGCACACAGCAGTTCTCAGATATATCCTTGCAAACATGTTTTTGACCCGACAGTGAAAGATACGTAATCTGATAAATTCCCTTCTAAGCCATTAGGATCAGCCTTTCAGCTAGATTTGCAAAAGCAGAAAGACTAATCAATGTTTGTTTTGATTTTCAGTTTTACTGCAGTAACAAACAGTGTTCACTTGCAGGCAGCCTGTGTATTTTTCCTCACATTCCCGTGGCTTAATCCCACGGCCTTAAAACATTAATATCATGATCTGTTTTAATTGGTTGCTCTAAGTGGATCTGAAAAATAAGCTTCCCTAGTTGTGTGTTTGTGTGTTGACTCTGAGCTGAACAGTCAGTATGGCGTGGCTGAATCAAGGATCTCACCTAATGGCATCTGGCTCAGACCCAAGTCTTTATGGAAAATGAATCAAAGCACATCTTTATTACCTGTTTTAGTCAGATTTCTTCAAAGCCTTTGTTGCTCAGATGTAAACTTTTCCTTAGTACCACCCAAGATGACATTGATTTGCTTTTTAAAAAACGGGTTTTTTCTAGACATGTTTGGACGATTAACAATTCCAATGTAGAAACAAATATGACCACAGAGTGAAGTGGTCATATTTGTCATATTCTACCTTTTTATTCCTGCAAACTAATAGAATAAAAATGTAAAAGGTTAAGGCTAGTATAATTAAAGTGCAGTTCAGTTTCAGATTGTGGTTCACTGATCATTAATTCACTTATTTTTAATGCTGCTTTATCCACTTCTTTTAAGTGTTGCTTTGGTTTCAGTTTTAGAGGAGATTCTCTGCATGTCTCCAGATGCATAGCTTTACACACAACCTCCATACACTCTCAGATTTTTCCCTCCAGTTTGAAGCCAGAGCTTCCATCTCTTTACTGGAACTCTGACTGGAGCTGATCCAGCTGAAACACTGTGGATTTTCCATCTGACATATGCTACCTTTAGCATTACACCTACTGCAAGAATGCTGCATTAATTATTACAATACGTTTGTCTGTGCAATACACTTTTTCCCCCAATGTTGCATATGTGAACTCAGGAGAATTAAACAAAAAGAACGAAAAATTAAAAAAAAATTTCAACATGCTGTTTTTTTTGTTGAATTTCCAACTAAATGCTATGTGGCAATAGAAAGCCTCTTATTGTGGGGACTCTGAAGCAGGTGGAGCAGCAGATGGACACAGAATGCGATCAATACACGTCAAGGGAGCAGGTGTGTTCTGTGTTTCTTTTAGTTTGCGCGCATAAATGTTCCTGCATACTGCAGGCTCAGAAAGTTGCACTGTGGCCCCATGTCTTTGATCAGTCCCTTCCTCTGGGATTTCAGACACACAGACCCTAACCTTACTTGTAGTTAAAGCTGCGTTAGTCGGGCCTCGCTGAGCTGCGTGGGATCCTCCTACACACAGTGGAGCTTTGAGTCTCTATTTCTTACGGCGTCACATCCACACCTCCTCACAGCTCCCAACACTAAGTGCTTATCAACACCTCGGGATAATGCATGTTACTATCAGAACACTGGTTTAACACAATTGCATTTTGTTTTGTATTTTTGTTTTAAGAGAATCAGCATCTCAAGAAAAATATTCTTAAAAATGTAACGATCTATTGTTATTTAAAACCCATCTTTATTTAATTTAAAATGAATTGAATGTTGATACTTACTTTAGTGAAAACATTTACAATAAAGACTCATCTTTTTCCTGCTTTGGTAGTCTTTTGAAAGTTTTCAGTCTTTAGAAGACATTAGTTGCTCGTTAAAACAACATGAAGTATGTTTTTTGTTTTTACTGTTCCTTATTGATGTTGAATGTTGTTGAGTGTGTCTTTGAATATGAATTTGTTTACACCCAAGAACTTGACATGTACGCGAGTAGAAATGTGCTCCATCACCTAAAATCATTCCCAATAAAGTCTGAGATTTGCTTAAAGTCAAGCTTGGGCATAATTCAGTTTATTCTCTAAAGCACTCCTCCTCTCCTCCTTAAAGTTACTCAGATGTGATCAAAAACACGAGGTAAATTGAATCATATTTAGCCACTTTTTGTTCAGTGCGATTGCCAACAGCTGGTTTTATTCCTGAACTGAACTACAAAACCGAACACTATTAGTATATCCCAGCAAGCAGGACCCATATGCAAGCAAAAGACGACTTTGTCATTGCTTCTCTTTGTGAGGGTGCAGACAGGTACAAGTGGTTCCCGTATGATGAGCAAATCACAATGTGTACTGAAAATCCTTCAGAGGTCATTCAGTAGATTTGGTACAATCAGTGGCGTTGACAGACACTTTTGGGGAGCAGGTGGTCAAGTGGGGCTGAAAAAAATTGCACGGGACACAGAGCTGCCGGCTGCCCCTGCAGTGAGATTATTTTACAGGCGCAGCTTGAATATCACGTGGCTAAATACCTACTTTAAATCAGCAGCCACATGCCGTCAGATGCAGATGTTTAATAACGTTTCAACATCGCACTGGTTGGTCGCACTCTTGCCAGCTAAATAGGCAACAACAGAATAAAGTGTAGCAATGCAACATCAATCATTTATACTTCTGCGTGTAGCAAGTGTGACATGGCAGGATTTATTCAGACAGTCAAGATTAATGAGATTCACTGCCTGCTCTGAGAACTGGTAACAAGATGGATGATATTATTTACATATTAAATACTCTGATCATCTCACCATAGGCTTTACACACAAAATAAAACATGCTCAAACTAACCTTCAAAACAAAATATGTCTGAAGAGACTAAGACTAAAGCAACACAAATCATTTCCCTCGCAACAAACTAACTGCAGGACATTTGGAGTCAGTTGCTGCTACAAAGACTCCATCAAATCTTTCAAGTTTTATGACTTTGCCATGCCATTTATGACCATTTATGACTTTGCCAAACTTTTTTTGCATAAAATCATTCTCAGATAATAAAATTTGACTTTAGTGAAAAATATTCGTAATAATAGACTTTTGGAAGTTTTCAATCGGCACTTAAGAAGAAATTAGCTGCTGGTTAAAACAGCAGAACAGACAAAGTTCTGCCTATTTTCAGCTCCTTCCAGAATTAGCTGGTTTTGAGCCAGGTCACCATTATTAGCTTGAAAGCTCCATTGTGTGAATCTGCTGATGGCCAATCACCACAGCTTAATGTTCACAGGCGTGGCTGCAAGTAGTTTTTTCAAAAAGTTGGAAGCAAACTTAAATTGTTGATCTAACAAAAAGAAAAGCATTCTCAGCTACGATTCTTATGGCAGTTCAAAACCTTTCATTGAGGAGAGCCTTTGAAGCTAAGCTAACAAGAAAATCTGAAATCATTACTCAAAGAATATCATATGGGTATAAAAATAAAAATGTATTTTTTACTTGTCCATTTTCTGCCAGTGGGTGAAGCTTTACAACAACCACTTACTGCGATTTTATTCGGGGAAAGGTGGGACTGTGGCATCTTTTTTTAACAAAATAATTGCTCTGTAGTTTAGTTAAATGTTTCACCACTAACCCCACATATGAATACGAAAACATCTGCAAGCTTCCACTAAATGTAGAATATTGTAAATATCACATAGTTAATCAGACAGCTATATATTATTTAACTATATATTGAACCACTGACCATGTTTCTGTTTGTCCTTTGTACTGTAGTAAGATCACAGAGGTTGGACAGTAAAAGGCAGAAGACCCACAAGGCCTAACAGTGTAAGGAGAAAGCGTGCTGCACGCTACGTTTTAATTGAGTTAGGTTAAGCCGCCGATTTAATCTCTGTCCTGTCTGTAATGAGAGTTAGTCATGTGTGAAAAGGCTGTACCTGCACTGTAGCACACAGTAGATGGCGCTCATTAAAAATTGAGTCAGATTGTGCCTCTGCGTATGCATGTGTGTGTGTCGTTGTGTGTAGCAGTGTGTCTGCTTGCACATATTACGTATATATCTGTCTGTATCTTTCTACATTCCCAAACTCTGCAGGGGTGAACTTGCCTTGTCTACTAAACCTGTTCCCACTGAGATACCATGAAGAGGTATTGTAGCGTGGGATGTACCTGGGGAATTCACAGCAGCTGCTGTCCCTTTGCCAGATAACGCACTGCTCTCAGAACGAAAAAAAAAAGACAGTAACTTGACATACCAGCTCACTCCTTTCTTTTGTCTGACGAATCCACAAAAGTGAAAGATTGTGAACTGATAAGATGGTAAGATGATCGTATCAGTTCCATAGTGGGTTTCATTTCAAGAAGGGAGAAGACAAAACTTTGAACAATAACACACATTCGCTGAGGACGGGATGTTACGTCAGCACAAAAAAATAACCTTGAATAAGCTTCCCTTGATTATCGACGTTTCAAAGTGGAATCAAATTCACCGGTGCGACTGGTGCAGCTAAATCTGACCAAAGTTGCTGGCAATGTGCTACATTTTCTTGTTATTTTGAAGAAAATCAAAAAACTGCACAGAAAAAAGCTTACCAGAGCTCTGATAACGAGGTCTGAATATCATTCAGCTACCAAAATGTCCACTAAATGTTGATGTGAGAGCTCTGCGGCGATAAGAAACAGAGAATGACAGCATGTGTGTTTTTGTGAATGCATCTGGAAAATGATCAACTTAAGCAGAGGTTTGCATGGAGAGGGGAAATAACACCCAATCTTGGTGCAGTTATAGACTCAGTCAATATGAAAATCCCTGTGAGCTGCTGGCAAAAATCTAGCTTGTGAGTGCTTTGTTCTCTCTTGGACAATTGTAAGAAGCAGCTTTGGCATTAGGTGAACACAAAGAATAATCCGTAAATCTGGACTGAAAAGAACCATAAAAAGACTGCTCTTGCAGAAAAAAAACCCAAAAAAAAACATGAGGCATATTTCCAGCTGATTTTATTAGACTTATTGTTTTTATATAGCTTCTTAGAGCAAACAATAACCATGTAGATTAAAAATAGATGTTTTAAAATAATCCTGCACTTTTGTACTAACTTTTCTTCATCAAAATATCTCACATTTTGTAACATATTAATTTAAGCTTAAATATTAATTTAAATTTAAGCTTAGGCTTAAATCATCATTAGATAACAATAGTGTCCACTGCTTTGTGTTACTATGTGCAAGTTGCAGAACCTTCTGTGGATGAAACCGTTTTCTCTGTTAAAGTCAGTTTACGCTACATCCAAACAAGCTAATCTGTCTACGCAAAGTGAAATAAGATGAAGGAAAAAGATCGACTTCTCAACAGAAAACTTTTGTGATTAATCAAAGATAATAGAAATTCTTGTTTTCATTTTTCGTCTTGTGATCTGACAGTTCACATGGAAGTTTACTGCCTGGCCAGTAACTATGCCCATTTTGTCCATTCCTGATTTCACTTAGCATGACAGTTTCATATTTTAAACTGACATCATGTTCCACAGAAGATTTGATATTAATCACTATTTTCACTGATTGTGGTTCTGATTGCCATTTGGCTAAGTTGATTTTTATAAAGTATAAAGGGTCACCACTCCTTATTAAACCACACAGTCTTGGACAATGACAATAATACACACGCCTGCTAAGAGTCTCAGTCTCAGAGTCTGAAATGTGTCTCACAAGAGGAATTACTCTAAACAAGGAAATATGGGTGCATTCATAGAGTCTCTCTCAATTTTTACAGTCAATTATTGGTCTAAAAATGTATTTTACTATTACGTGTAATTGTCAAATTACTGGAAAAATAAACCCCATAATTGCTCACTTTTTCTGTCAGTGCTACACAAATCTGTTTAATTATGTGATTCTTATTTTTGTAAAGCTCAGACTTTGTGTGAATACTCTGTAATAATTATAAATACACTTAGCTATAATAACTAGAGTAAAATATGAGAGTTTCACCAAAACAGCAATGTTTCTGAGTTTTGCTATTTCTGCACAAAGACACAACACTTAAAGGAAGTTTTCAACATTTTCTTAACTTATATATATATATATATATACACCATTTAAGTTGGAGTATCTATTTAAGGCTACATTTACATAAAAATGTTTTTTAAAAAATGCGAAAAAGAGAATTCCCCCGTAACAGTGTCAACATGTGCCAAACCATTTCATTCTTTCTTTATACGGCAAACCTGTAATGTCAAAGACTTTACCAAAAGCTTTCACAAATCAAAACATAGAAGTAATGTTTTGGTGTGAAAGCCTCTCTAAAAATAATGTGAGTGTACCAAGGATACACTCATCATTGAATACAGGCTCCCTGAGTGTCCCGAGGGATTCTGCAGCACAAAGAGGCGAGGGAATCATGCTTGTAGTGATCTTGCCATCCGTTTCACAGGAATTGATTTCTGTAGCATCTGGCTCAATGCGTGTCTACTTTTCAATGACCTGGATCATCCTCTGCCCCATAAAAGTATATTCACACATTGGAATGCTGCCTTGTCTGCTTGCACACATGCATACTTAATGGCAGGCATGTGCAATGCAAACTATTTTCAGGGAAAGAACACAAGAAACTGCTGGATGTACAGCCCCTCCTGCAAAAGTATTCATACATCTTGATTTTTTTTTTTCTCAGAATACATAATGATGTTTGACTGAAAATGTGGAAATGATCCACATAGGTCTTGAGTACCGGTAACTTATTCCTGCATCCAGCATTGGCTTATTTTGAGTTGCTAGTACCATTGACTTGATATAGAACACATACCACCTGGGACGTGAGCAATAAAATGCTTCTAAAGTATTATTCTCATACTATTATGTCCCAGAAATGTAATAAGGGTCTTATTTTAAATTCAGAACATTCTTCTTTTAAATACTTATAAATGAAGCACATATGGTAGATGTCAAACCTCACGAATAAACAAAATTCCTACAAACATCAGTATTTTGTATTTTTGGTTTATAAGACTCCATGTCACTGACACGCTGTCACTGTCCTCTGATGAGCTCCTCAACGGGAATCTGCTTGAAAGTTACTCTAATCATCTTAAAATGAACTTGTTTCTAAAAATACAATGCAAATTCACAAAGCATTTAGACTCAGTTTTTCACCACAATATACACATTATTCACGATTCTGATACTAACCTTAAATATCAGAATAACGTGATATTAAAAATATGCTTTCTGCATATGTTCCAGTTCTTTCTAATTCAGTGTTGCATCATAACAAAAACTGGAAAATTAGACCCCATGTTCTTTTACAATTGCTAATCTTCATACTGAAATCATCGTATTAGTGTGAAGCCCGGCTGACTGAATCATGAAGGACTTTACTCGTGTTAGAGAGTACTTCAGATGTTAAAGGTGATTGCCTTCTGTTTCCAGTAGAACTGAATTGCCCACTCCAGTTTTTAAAACCCTTTGGAAACTTCACCGTGTCAACACTTGACATTGTCTGTTTTTAAAGTAGCTAAAATAAGGGTAATTCCTGCTTTAGGACTTCAAATTTCAGGTGAAAATGGACATAATGTTTTTCCCCCTCAAGACATTTTTTTCACCTCTGTATTTGGTTGTTTTGAAGCAGCCCAAATAACTAAGCCTCACCAAAACCATCATCTCTCCAGCGGCCCAAACCTGATTGCAGGTGTTTTTTACTTAATATTGTTTAGAAAGCTGCCTTTATCCCCTGTATCTTACTCCAGACTTAGAAAGTAGGTGCTTTCCCCCCCTCCCCTCTTGAACTCCTGTTTTCCCTCACTTGAGATGGCTGTTGCAAACAAATAAATAGCTCTACATGCAGAGGAGTATATGAGCAAACCCTCCTACATCATGATGTGGTAACATTGTGCTTGAAGTAGGACTTCAATTGGACACCCAGAAACAGCGTGGAACTCGGTATCCCACACAGCACTTCCCAGATTCTGCCTCAGATCAGCGTTCAACCATTTTCCCCAGTGACTGTAGCTTGGAAGGAGCGCAGTGCATTAATGGTTCTATGCAAACAGAGACTTGAGAGATGATTTGTTTGTTTTTTTTTGTTTTTTTTTAAAAAGGAAGCATTCAAAGTATGCAGTTTGTAAAACCACATGTCCAATTCTTGATTTCCTGATCTTATTTAATAGCTATTCTGATTTTTCCAATTTCAGTTATTGGAAAAATTCTTTACAGATTTATAAAATGAAAATCAAATGAAGTGCTTTACAACAAATGCAATGAGTCAAGCACATGCATTCCTGTTGCCATGCAGAAGAGCATTATAGTAACATTTATAGTAACTTTTCCACAGTAAGACCTTGTTTTTATAAACCTATGCATTGTGAAGATCCATGTAAAGCATTCTTACGTTAGCCGGCAACTTGACGAGATACATCGGTTCAGTCACTTGGCAACACAAACTGTGAAACAGACAATTACGCTGCAGCAGCTGAGAGGACAGATGTAGTGAAGATGACTTGGTAAAGTTCAAACTGAACATTGGAATGAGGAAGAAAAATAATATAAGTAACTTTGAACATTTTGTAGCTGTTGGGAGTGTTTTAGAGAACTGCCGATCGACTGGCATTTTCACACACAGCCATCTGAGTATAAGACATAGAACATAAAATATCCGCAGACTGGCAATTGTCTGGGACAAAATTGTCTGGTTGATGTTGGGGGAGGGGCTGGGCAGAGTGGTTTCGGATGATTGCAGGGGCAACAGAAGCTCAAATAAACAGTTGTTGCAACCGAGACATGAGGAATATTCTCTCTCAAACCTTGGAGCAGACAGGTTAAAGATCAGGCCAGGTGTAAAGACTACTCTGGCCTGAAAGTAGAACTCATCCAAATTAAACACTAACGGATTGGAAAAATGTTGGCTGATCCAATGACTATTATTTAACTGCAGAATTAAGATGGTAGGGTTAGTTGGTGGTGTGAACACCATAAAATCATGGAGCCATCCAATCTTGTACCAATGGCTGAGACTATGACGATGTTTTCTTTGCATACTTGACCCCTTAGCGCCAGTTGAATAAAGGCTAAAGCCTGAACCCATATTCATAAATACAATGCACCCATATTCTCATAAGCACTTCCAGTACAATACACAAATCTGCTTTATTTATGTGACGGTAACATGTCAGCAAAATCTCAGAGTGATACATCACTGTGTTGACTCAAATCCAAGAAGGATAAAGACAGTAGTTCTGATTGTAAAGAAAAAAAAAGATCCACCCTGGTATTAACAAGGTATCTGACAAACTGGGTGATGAGTGTCTTAATGTAGGAAGTGGCATTTATTTAAGTACTTTTCTGTTACCTTTTTAACTTTGTGCAGGCTGTTTTTTAAGTGTACCTAAAATGTTAGGCCTTAAAATATGTGTTCAATTTTACAAAAATTTAATTAAGACAAAAATATCTGAACACCTGTTTTTATTAGGACCGACTGCATATACAGTCTGATGAAATATAACCCCCCCCCCCTTTATATTACTGTGTTTTCTAGGCACATAGTGTAATTGTATTGCACAATCAAGGAACTATGTCATCTTCAGTTGTTATATAAGTGATGTAAATATATATATAAATAACATTAAAGAAATCTGACCATGTGATACCTTGAAATTCGCCTTGAAGCTCGGCTGAAGGCTGCAGCTCCAAGTCAGAGGGTTTGTTGAAGGGTTTCTAAAACATGCATGAAAGAGTCAAACTCTCCTGGTATGTTGATGAGGAAATATTAGACAATTTAAAGCTCAAAGAAGTTTATTTTACATAATAACCACCCCCCCAGGAGCTCCAGAAGTTTTTAATGCAACTCTGTCTGTAAGGATAGATAGGGACATGCTCACCTCTTTTGCATTCTGCTCCTTAATTGCTAATCACCCCACTATAAAACACAAAGTAACAACCAGCTAGTTTCCTGGGGCAATTAGATATCCTGACAGCTCCGTGTACGGAGGTTCAGTTTATTAAGGAAAGCCAAACGGTGCCTCCAGGGAGGAAAATCACAGCACTATGATGTTTAACTTATGGCTGCGTGCAAAAACAGCCAAGCAAACATTACTGGTGCCAAGGTGCTAAAGGATAACATCCCGCTATTTGTCAATAGATCAGATTTACTTCCAAGGCAAGGAAGTTAATACATCCAGAGATCTTAGACGTCCCTGAAACCATAAAGCTCCAATGATTTAGTTGGATTTTACAGAAAACATCACAATTAGCCTCCACTGACACCAGCACTCATCCAGTAAAAGTTCTAACCTCTGTTTTCCATTAAAATGGAAGCAGCCATTTCCAGCAGGAGGAAATGTGTTGCTTTTATGCTCTTACAGAGTGTAATTTCACACATAGATTTTCAAGTGACACCTTAACTACGTCCAAAATCAATGTGGATATGGATAAACAAGAGAATGTCACTGTCCACTGACGTTACCTGTGGTGTTCCTACCGACTCTTCTTATTTTAAAAAGAATAGGAAAGTACTTCAAAGCCGCAGTAGAAAACTTTTACAAAAACACGTCGTTTACATATTTGCTGCGACTGTCACCATGTCCTGACAGCATTATACGGATAATGTGTGGAAAAAAACCACACATCAGGCTGCACTGCCTCGGGCTCCACTGCACTTTATGTTCTTTATAATAGTTGCCTACTGCAGCTTTAAGTGGAGAATCCTGCCTTTCACTGTGCCGTCCTTGTTTCCATGTTAACACTAGAGGTTGGCGTTTATATTTTCAGGAAGTATTCTGGCCTCACTGTCATCTGCGAGATCAACGCTCGGCGTGGCTAAAACCGCACTGGAGAAACTTGCATGCATAACATTTCATACCATATGAATGGTGCTGTAAATGACTGGTGCTCCGTGTCTGTTCAGAACCAGAGATATTAATAAGAAATCTACCCACGGGCCAGTTTCACACAGTGCAGATTAAGAAACGGTCAGTATTGATGTTTGCACTGAAGCTCAGAGGAATAGCTGCTGCTAGTGTTGCCTCACACGATGACTCCAGCATGTCGGCAAAATAACCCCAAGGATTTTGTGTCTTCATACGACCATAAGAATTTAAACTACGCGATTGAGCAAGGAGTCGGTGCTCTGGGTATTCATGCATGTTTATGAGACACGTAGCAGATGGTGTGGGGGGAAAAAAAAATTAATAAATCAGTGTTTTTACCAGCTGGTCATCAGTATTACATATGTAAGAGCAGAGGAGTCAACAAGTTGATCATATGCACACTTATGGTAAATGTGTGTACTTACAACTGCCCAGCTGTGTTTCTGAACAATCACAAGAGTTTTATCAGGTGACAACAATCATCCTGGAACCACTACATCTCTTTTTTATTTATGACATATGAAAATGTGGATCTAAGTAAATCTGATTGTACCGAAAAGTTCATTTGATCTGAGCATTTCAATTGAAAAGCAAAAATGTACACAAATTCATTACACAGAAGGATTTACTTCAAATGTTTATTTCTTTACATTTTAATGGTTATGGCTTAGAGACGATTAAAAAAATAGCTTACATAAGTCCAGTAAAAAGCACGTTTATATCAGAAATGCTACAACAAATTTGCATCTACATACTGTACATTACATACACTTTATACTTGCTCGGGTCTCCTTTTGCATTAGTGACTGCATTAATGACTGCGTGTCATGGCAGTGGCCAGTCTGTGGAACTGCTGATAGATTAAAGCCGGTAGCTTTAATTGCAGCTTTCAGCCCATCTGGATTGTTGGGTCTCACATCTTTATCTTGATAACACCAAACAGGTTCTCTGTGGGGTTCATGTCAGGTGAACTATAGCTTATAATGGTGCTGGCCAATTAGGGACCATTATATCATGGTCATTGAACCTGTTATATGAACTGTTGGTCATGCAGGCAGGTGCCAAATCCTGCTGGAAAATGAAATTAGCGTCTCCATAAATCTCGTCAGCAGAGGGAAGGAATCTAAAATTCCTTGGTAGACGGCTCGCTGACTCTGGACTTGATAAAACGCAGTCGGCTGGCACCAGCAAATGATATCGCTCCCCAGACCCTGAGTGACTGTGGGAACTTGACTCCACTTTTCCTCCAGACTCATAGACTTTGATCTACATATGAAATGCAAAATCTACTTCTACCTGAACAGAGGATTTTGGACCACTGAGCAAGACTCCAGTACTACTTCTCTCTTTTGGACCACTGAGCAAGACTCCAGTACTACTTCTCTCTTTAGATTGTGCAAGACACTCCTGACATTGTCTCTCGCTAAACCTCAACTCAGGGGATGTGACAGCGGGATACATCTGTGTGTGGTGGCTCTACTGTCTGCGCTTTGTGAACCTCCTCTTGAATAGGCTTTGCTTAATCTTCTCAAGTGGCTATCCCAGTTCCTCATGCAGTTTTTTCTGCCAAACTCTTTTTTTTTTAACATTCAACTTTTCGTTATAATGCTTGGATACTGTCAGAGTAACAAAAAATACCAAATACCTTTATGGGGGGGGGGGGGGGGATATTATGCATTTCTGAACCAAAACTTAAAAAACATATGACACGTAAAATGGTATGGCTACATCCTCAAATTAGCTCATAGATTAGTAAATTGCGTTAATAAAAGTAACAAAACTGTCCAAGGTGGAGACAGAGATGGAGTGAAGCAGATCTCTAAATTGTATTTTATCATTATTATTATTATTATTATTTTTTTTTTGTTTTTTTTTTTTTTTTTTTCAATCAATCTTTGTAATTTTGCGTCATCCAAAACAAAACATTTTTTTAAAAAATTTGTTAAAGATTTTTTTTGGGTAAAAGTGTGGATTACTGAGTGTTTAATAAATT